>JADDOH010016535.1:0-46904 GCA_016648135.1 Agrypnia vestita
CGTTACAACAATGAGCTCTTTACTCTATTATTTAAGGAGCAACGTACAAAATTTATAAAACTGGGAAGACTTCGGTGGCTGGGTCATGTGGAGAGAATGTCCGAGCATCAAGCACCAAAGTCCCTGCTGAACTCAAGGCCAATAGGGCGAAGGAGCTTAGGAAGGCCGAAACTAAGATGGAGTGACAACGTCCTCAAAGACATCTCTGCCTTAGAGCTTCAAAACTGGAGAGAGCTGGCACTAGACCGAGATGAGTGGAGGAAAATTATTGAGGAGGTCAAGACCCACCAAGGGTTGTAGTGCCAAGAATAATGATGATGAATATACATCTTATATACAACAAAACTATACTATTTTTACCTAGCAAAAAATCCTTCGTTTACAAATATTAGAACATTGTAAACAAATGATTTTTTTATATTAATTTGCGTCCAATTTACTGTTTTTCTCAATCTAGCGTAATTAAGTTTTTTAAGATAACGCTCATTGCCCTGTTTTGCATTACTTGTGGGGTATAAAAGCAAAGGCAGAAATAAAACATACATTTAAAAAAATGTTTTGAATGCAGTCACCGAAGATTATTAATTTAAAATGTACCGAATTCTAGATTTTATGTATCTATTTCTACCAAAATCATTTTTCCTATAAATTTATAGTATATACTTTCTAAAAAATTTCGGATCCAGTACATTATAAATTGGTAATTTTGGACATTGCTGACCTTGCTTTTATCCGCCATAGTTTCTTGATGTGTCTCCCAAACTCATACGTTGTTAGTTATTAGTTAACAGTTACAACGAATAATTACCTACGCTACAGCAACTTGAACGATGACTGTTGTTGTCGCGAATGCAGTTGAAAGAAAAACGGCAATTGGTAAACTGCCAAAATATTTTGGCTAGCTCCGCATAGTCTCCAAAAGAAGATACTAAAGAAATTTTGAACACCGCTGCATTGTGTCAAGCATTCTTTTAAATGTTAATAAGCTGAAGGATGCGGAGGAATTCTTCAAATAGTAATTTTTTATCACCCACTTTCTCCGTTCGGATGAGTAAGTGTTACAAATGTCGGACACACTCGGCAAACTGTCAAACGGTGTGTAGCATTGCTGTGTTTTAATATTTTTATTGGGAGTTAAACGTGATAAAACTCTTAGAACCTGATTTATAACGATAATTCTAGACCGCTGTAGAAAGTCTATGGATAATATTGTCGCATTTAAGTACGGAACATAAGTATATGTTATATTTATGAGCGTCAAAATTATTTTATATTAATTTACAGTAAACGTTCCGAGTGCAATATTGTAACAAAATGGCAAAAGACATTAAGTATACACAGAATCCCCCGTAATATGTCAATGACGACAATGACATAGAAGCTTTTAGCACAGTCTAACACATTCTCGTATTATCTACAATATTTGGGAAGCATTTAAAAACACCTGGAACAGTCTAGAAGCGACGAGAACCTTCTCTTAAACACTAGAATAATCTAGGAGGTTCAATTATCTAGTTTTTGGGTACATATAGCGCGGATCTAGGCCACCGAGAGGGTGGTGTTTTGACAGTTCGTTTAATGCGAATTGAGTCGCGGACGACGGCCAGGTGTGTCCAGTCGTGAATTGCAAAGCGATAGATATCGAGCGAAATAATCAGGCGAGTACTTATATAAGTGGCGAAATAATTAAAGTATAATTAATTAATCATTAATTAATAAATCCTAATTAATTTCCACTGTTTTCATTTCTATCTAGCCACACCTCTCCACATACTCACCTTTACAAAATATGCATTCTAAGTAATGCGATTTAAAGTTTTTGTTTTCAAAATTCCAATGTACGGAAGTGAAGCCGGAATTTGGCAAAAAATAAATATAATAGACTGAATGCGGTCACTAAGGCACATGTATATAAAATCTTTGGTCGATTGAATGAGGAATGAATAATTTAGAAGTGAATATAATGCTGGATAGAGCGTGTTAGATAGAATATGGAAAGGAACACTGAGATGGTTTGGTCATGTGGAAAGTATGAGCGAGGAAAAGATGATTAAGAAAATATATGAGGCGAGTGTTGGATGGCCCTGTTAAAAGCTTCACCAAGCGTAGAGCGTGCGTGAGAAGATGTATGAATGTAGCCGAAGCAAAAGTGGTGTGCCGAAATAGAAGAATGTAGCGTTCTATCCTTTTTGCCTGAAAGGATAGAACGCTAACTTAACTAACCAATCATTACGGGAAACGACGTAATGATTGGTTAGTTAGTTAATTTAATTCAAATTGTACCTAAGTACTAAAAGTAAAATAAAGTAAATATGTAAGTACCTATTAAAAGTGCCATTACCAAAAAAGCCCCCGAAATCTTTTTAAGTTCAATAAGATTTTAGAAGCGCTTGATGTCGATTTCGGTATCGGTGAAAATAAAAAACAATATTATTGAAATAAAAATGTCAAAAATTAAATGTAATTTTCTAATGCGCTCTTCTTATTGGACGACACTAAATAAACATATTCCATTTTAAAAGTTTGAGAAAATAAAATAAAGATTTCCATGATGTCATCGCAAATATAATATATATATATATATATTTGTACAAAAAAAGTCATGAAAACATTTTTCGACACGCGTAAAACTTTTAATAAAACAGAATTCATTTTGTTAAAAAGTTTTGCTTAGATGGAAAAATGTGTGGAAAAAAACATTAACTCGGAAAGGGCAAATGGTCTAAAAAATACTCGCCGAGTTTGAATATGGACAAAGTTTTCTTTTTTTTTGTCGCGTTCCTATTTTTATTGCCATCGTTATATTATATTTACATTTCATTGTTTGCGAAATTTTTTCTCAACTTGCCCTAAATGTACAGTCCCTGTCGCTTGCCATTTCATCCAGTGCCTGGTGGAGTTATTTCATCCCAGATATGAAATTCTTCAATTTATTGCGTTTTTGAATAATATTCCCTACCCAGAATTTAGCAAAAACAACATATCTTTCGTAATTCGTAATAAAATCACAAAAATGCATTATGCGTATGATCACCAAGAAATCGAGAATGTTTCCTTCAGATGATTTGTTTGGAATATTTAACGTTCTTGACCCGAGGCAATTATACCTTAAAACCATACTTGTAAAATTTCACAAGGACAAGGTAAATTTTAAGTGTACACAACAAACACGGGTTACAAGGCTGGCAAATGCAATTAATTCGAGGTACCTAAAATGAAAACGTCTTTTGGACAAATACAATTTAATTTCACTGCCCTGCTTGTTTTTAATAAGTTACCAAATGAAACTAAAGAAATTACAAAACTTTTAAACACCGTATCACAAATTTTATAAAAATATCAGGTAGAAGGTATGCTGAAGAAGTGATCCGCCCTTGACCTATAAATAGGCAAAATCTGCTTTATATAATTTCAAGTATACTCTAATATAGTGTTTATTTTTGTATCTACTTAAATTTTTTATTTTTTGTATCTTAACTTTTGTATTTATTTTTGTATATACTCAAAGGTTTATCTTAATTTTATATGTATATTTTCTTTTAGATTTATGTATTCTTATGATTGTATATATTACTAAATTCTTTCTGCTTTCTTTTTTACGTTTATACTTCTTTACGATTGTTATTTGTTACTATTACATAAATGAGAATAACTGCCACAGAACAGGTTTTACCTAGTGTGGTGACCTAGATATTAGTGACTTATATTGAAACAAATGTAAAATAAACAATAAAAAAAAAAATTTAAAAAAAAAAATCTGTATGGTACCTACCTCTCTTCCAGCAGCAAAATAAAATTCGTGCGTGTACTCATGTATGCGCGCCAGAAGTTATATATCCCAATTATAATAATTTTGCTGTCCGTCTAACTGTCCGTCCGTCCATTCACCTGTTTCTGTCCACATAGCTTTGTGTAACGTCCGTAACTTTTTCTATTTTTGATGTGTAACATCTTTCCTCTCGCTTTCCTGCAATCTGTGGCAGTGATTTCATGAAAAAGGACGGAAATGCGTAACAGGAAATAAGACGCGCAATTTCATTTAGCCAATGAGCCCACGCGGAATACGCGCGATGGAAAAAAATCATCGTTTATAAACAAATCATTCAAATCAACGTCCAGCAGAAGGCGCACGCTACCAGCCGATGCTTCTGATTTTGTATACATGTTGCGAGGTTGATGTCAAGCGTGTGGATGTTGTAATTTTGATATATTTTGGCTTATATCTTCGAAACTATCCAATAAATACTTAATTTTTTTACACTAACGTAAATGATAACTACCCTTTATGATTAACTTTCTCAAATTTTATTTGATGTATGTGATTATTTAATTTTTTTTAGATTATTAGATATTTTTAATTGTGAGATGTCAAATGCAAACACATCATATGCGACTACTGTAAGGCTCGCTTGTTTTTTATTTTCATTATTTTCTTTAATTTTTTAAATTTCATTTTTTAAAAATAAAAAATTACTTATTCTTTAGGAACCAACATGTAAAAACTTTTCGACGGGTTACAGCTAATTTACTAACTAACTAACTAACTTACCATCACGCCGTTTCTCTTCTGTCCTGACATACAACTCTCGCCTCATCCACATTCATACATCTTCGCATGCAAGCTCGCCGGTTGTTGAGGCTTCTAACGGGAACATCTTCCAGTATCTGGTTAATCTGGTCATGCCACGTCTTCCGCGGTCACCCTCTCTTTCTGGCGCCATCAACACTTGCATAATATATATTTCTTACCATTCTTTCCTCATTCATTCGCTCAATACGCCCAAACCATCTGAGCGACCCTTTTTTTCTCACAGCTAATTTAAATCTTAATAAAAATTACTATCATTATTGTATCCCTTTGGTTAACCTGCATTATACAAACAGACGGGGAAAACTTTTCCAATTTTCTTTGAAATAAAATCCATAAAGAAAATGTCAACAAAGATTTACTTAGCATTGAGACGTAACCCATCCAGTTTAAGTGTCGGAGGAGGCTAATAGTACGAACGGCACACGCCTGCTAAATCAGCCCTCGAGAGACACGGGCAAAAGTGTTGATATCATGATAATAATGATATAAACACTTTTGGTATGTTTGCAGTAGACTTTGTAACAGGCCATGAATCTGTTATTCTGCGTAAGAGAAGACAAATGACATCTTGCTAACGGACCGGTAAATGGTCCACCATATTACGATCGGAAATGAAATGGTCTATCCGAAGCTCTTAACATTGTCACGTGCCGTTTATCTAATAATAAATTGTATCAAGCGCCAAACTGTAATTAATTTGGGTATAATGGCATTTTGAAATTATATGTTGGACACTGCCAAACGGTTACACGTAGTGATTACGTTATTTATTTGTTTATCAAGGATCTCACTAAAGAAGTGAAATAATTTATAAATGGCTATTCATTACATTATTAGTAAAACCATTAAATTATTAATCATAAAACTATGAACCTCTTTAGGTTTAACTAAAAAGGACGTTTATTGAAATGATGAAGATTTTTTTAAAAACAAATTTATTTTAACAACATTGTACTAATATTAATTTATTCTCCTATTCTCAGATTTTTGCAAAAGGCGCGTTTTGCGAAAAATAATTTATGAACTAACTAACCATCATGCTGTTTCCCCGCAGGGGTAGGCAGATAGGATTGAACGCCACACTCTTCTATCCTGGCACACCCCTTTTGCTTTGGCCACATTCATACATCTTCTCATACAAGTTCTACGGTTGTTGCGGCTTTTAACGGGGCCATCCTCAAACACTTGTTGTATCTGATCGTGCCAGGTCTTTCGCGGACGCCCTCTATTTCTGTTGCCTTCAACACTCGCCTCATATATTTTCTTAACCATCCCTTCCTCGTTCATACGTTCCACATGACCAAACCATCTCAGCACTCCTTTCTTTATTCTATCTACCACACTACAGCCAGCATTACATTCACGTCTAATTTGTTCATTCCTTACTCTATCGACCAAAGATTTTTAAAATAAAGATAATTTATGCATCATAATTAATTTTCAAAGATAATTTATGCATCATCGAAAAAATCCAAATACGTATACATTCATTATTGAAGTTATCTTCTTTTGGTGCATTTAGGGTAAAATTTGTGTTGTAACGGTAGCGGGAATGCGTGTAGCGGGAAACAGCATGTAGCGAAAATGCGAGACCACGAAATGCACTTGAAATTAGTGTTCCACTAATATCTAAATGTAATAATTTCGTCCGAATTCACGGCTAAAAAAACGAAACTACACGGCTGGAGAAAGACTCGAACCTCAGACGCGCAACGGCAACTACGTGACAGCCTAGCGGTCAACATATTCTGATAAATTATTTAAAATTGAACAAAATAGCATTCTGAAACAATATTTTTATATGAAAGTTTGTTCTAAGAACACAGTTACTGGATTTTGTCCCCAGAGGGATAATTGATTAATTAATTAAGATAAATAAAATATGGAGGTATCATAACTAGTTACGAAAGCTGTGTATACTAACTTGTTAATGAGAAAATAAAAACTAACCCATAAAAACCAAGTTTTTATTACACTCCCTTTCTCATTGAATCAGGTTTCGTGCCTACTGTATGCGTCGGGGTCATTACTAATTTAATAATTAATTAATCATTCCAATTTGAAAAAACCATTAAAATTTCGAAAAATCCAAAATTATACTTTAATTATTAAAAAAATTGTTAGATCATTTTTATCGTCTCCACGAGTCAGCCTGCAAACTTTCAATCGGATCACGGGAAAAGGGATAAAAATCAACCCAACGTTTTTCCGGCAGACAACAAACCGCAGACGCTACAAGTTAAAAGAAAGGGAGTAAAAATCAACAGATGTCTCTAGCAGAGACCATAGTAATATATGAAAGGTTCTTGATTCGAACGTGTATATAGAACTTTCAAAATTTCATAATGTGTGGATGTTCTTACGATTGAATTGGTGAACGTTGCTTTGTGTAGAGTGAGCCAGCTCAAGCCAGCTCATACAGGTTGTAAGCCCTGAGCCATCGTATAAGAGACTCCCATCCACTTTTCTCATATGTAAATTAGTTTCGTATCTATGAGACTACTATAATTTATCCTTAATTAAGATAGCATTCATTTCACATTTTTATCAAATCGTGGACATTGTGTTGTACAAAGCGAATTCAAAAGATGCATACGGACCCGTATTAAATTAAATACCGGACAAAACTATTCAACAAGCTACCGCATAAAATAAAAAATGTAACGGGACAAAAAAATATAAAAAAGACATTAAAAAAAAACTACAGTGAATTGTGAAGTGGATAGGAAAAGCAAAAATTAGTTTAATATAGTAGCTTATTATGCAATATATCATAAATTAAATACAATTAAGTAAAGAAATGTACGTACACTTATTATAATTAAATCCTTGCGTTTAAACTGTAATTACAGAGATGCAAGACTGTAATGCAAGAGGTAATTTAAAATAAATAAATAAAAAACGAATTAAAATGATGAAAATCTCGCATTCAGGGTCAATCTGATTAATTAGCTGAATCACTTTCAAATGTGTGCGAAATAATTTATGAGTGTCATTCATCATAAAATAAACCCGACACTTGTCGGCACGATATACGCAAGTGTAAACTTGTGACCTACATCCAATCCCTAGAAATGTGTTTCTCCGACTCGTCTTTTTCCTAGTTTCACCCGAAGCGCTTAAACCGAACACATTATATAAATACGAATATATCTGATGAATATAATATCCGTTTATCAAGAAAAACACAATATAATTGAGTGTTCCCGAAATCAGCAAGGACGATCTGTCTATATATAAACTTCCGAGGAAATCCTTCATTGTCAATGATTTCGAGCTGCGGTCAGGAAATATCCCGCTTATTCGAAATCGGGATCAAACTGGAGCAGTGACGTCACAGGCGTATATTCTGAGTATTTATATATATGATATATTTTTATACAGAAGTCCCAAAGAGGAGACATTAATTTATCTGTCACTTGTACCTACGCACAGCACAACCATTTTTGGTCATTTTTAACAAATTTTGTACGAAATATTTGATCGTAGTTCACATCTTCTTATAACTATGCTGCAAGTTAAGAAATATCGTGTGATACATAGCAGGGGCATGCAGTGAGAACAAAAAGCATGACTTTTATTTAGACATATATTTTGAAAAAAAAATCAAAATTAAATAATTACCTGAGAGAATATTTATTTATTAGAAAATGATCACGGTTTTGATAAAAATTTAGGGCTTTCTATTTTACTCATAAATAATTTTGGTATGTAATTGAATAATTAAAAATCATTAGAAATTACTAAAGCATGTAAAAGTAAATTTAGTAATAATCATTATTATTAATAACTAGCTGTCCTTACCCGGCGTTGCACGGGTTAAGGATTAGTTTAAAATAAATTTGGGAGGGTAAACAAAGGTTCGATTCGAATGGTATAGATTTACATCGTAAATAAATAAGCGGATGGGAAGGGTTAAAAAAATAGGGGGAAATGTCGCACATGTTACCCGCCGAGTCCTAACGAATAAGTTTCAAATTTTGAGGTCCGATGGGCCGAAAGATACAGATTTACCTAGAAAATATATCAAGAGAGGGGAAGGGTTAAAAGAATACAGGGGAAATGTCACATATATTACCCGCCGAGTCCTTAATAAGTTTCCAAACTTTGAGTCCGATCGGTCAAATGGTACAGATTTGCATCTAAAATTTATCAGCGGAGGGGAAAGGGTGAAATAATAGGGGGGAAATGTCAAATACGTTACCTGCCGTGTCCTAAAGAATAATTTTCCAAACTTTGAGTCCAATCGATTGAAAGGTACATATTTACCTAGAAAATATATTAGGGAAGGGAAGGGTTAAAATAATAGGGGGGAAATGTCACATATATTTCCCGCCGAGTCCTTAATAATAAGTTTCCAAATTTTAAGTCCGATCGCTCATTATATCGGTATAGATTTGCATAGAAAATAATTCAGGGGGAGGAGAAGGGGTAAAAGAATTGGGAGGAAATATTGCCTATGTTACCCGCCGAGTCCTAAAGAATAAGTTTCCAAATTTTGAGTCCGATCTGTCAAAAGGTGCAGATTTTCATCGATAATATGTCAGGGGGAGGGGAGGGGGTATTAGAATAGGGAGGAAATGTTGCCTTTGTTACCCGCCGAGTCCTAAAGAATAAGTTTCAAAATTTTGAGTCCGATCTGTCAAATGGTGCAGATTTGCATCGAAAATATGTCAGGGGGAGGGGAAGGAGTATGAGAATAGGAAGGAAGGGAGGGTTCTAAAGCATAAGTATGCAAAATTTGAATCGAATCGGACAAACGGTGTGGATTTGTATATAGAACAGACAGACAGACAGACAGACATTGAGTTTTATAGGTATAGATTTTATCGATGATTGGTGAGTCATTTTTAGCAACTCGACGGGCAACCATCCGCACACTAGACAGCATTTAAATCACAGTTAACAATCATCGGTACAATCAGATCATTTCAAATAATGTTTATTGTGTAACCAGTTGAAATAACGGTTTTGAATTGAATGAATTAAAAAAATTGTATTAAAAGATAAGTACTTAA
Source organism: Agrypnia vestita (assembly GCA_016648135.1). NCBI lineage: Eukaryota > Metazoa > Arthropoda > Insecta > Trichoptera > Phryganeidae > Agrypnia > Agrypnia vestita. Next base: position 9,610 of record JADDOH010016535.1, read on the forward strand.
TTAGAATGTGCATGATAAAAGTAAAGAAAAAAAAAGTAAAGATAAAGTCCTATTTTCATAGCACAAGCGTTTAGCTTAGTTTGAAAATAGTAAGAATATTGATGTGACACGTATTCCGTGTTCACATCTCTATTTAAAAAAAAAAAAAAAGTAAAGAACGAACAAATCATGAAAGAAAAGTAATAAGAAAAGCTGATCTTAACAAAGTAAATACAATTTTAAAAATTCGCTTATATAGAGAATATTAGGAAAGATGTGTGATGCCAAATGAATGAAGAATGACTTGGCATAACCAGATTAACCAGATACTGGAAGATGGTCCTGTTAGGAGCCTCAACAGTAGATGAGCGTGCCTGTAACGATGTACAATGTGAATGAAACGAGAGTTGTGTGTCAAGAGAGAATAGCGTAGCGCCCCATCCTCTCTGCTTACCCCACGTATATTGCGTGATTGTAAGTTATTTAACTGAATGAGGTGAGATTTCTGTGTCGTGTGTCGGAACAGAAGAGAGTAGCGCTCTATTCTCTCTGTCCTCCCGTGAAACGATTTGTTGGCAAGTTAGGTTAGGTTAGATTACAATTTTTTTTACAAGATAATAGAGAGGGGGCTAATGGGATGTCTAAGGCTGCAGCTCATAAAATATTTTTGCATAGTTGCCTTTTTGGTTGGAGCTGGTCACCCAATATATGTTTTGCATCAATATTTTTACATGTAGGTATGTTTTGAGAACACAGTTACAGGATTTTGTTCCCAGAGGTATGATTAATTAATTAAGATAAATTATAGGAGCCTCACAAACTAACTATTTTTATGCGAAACATATGTGGAAGTCTTTTTATAGGATGGCTTAGAGCTTACGATCTGTTTAAGCTGGCTTAAGTGATCATTCTATACATTGCGACGTTCACCAATTCCATCGTAAGAACATCCACACATTATTAACATTTTGAAATGGAAACAGGAAGTTACAGACAGATAGGCAGACAAACAAAGAAATTATTATTATTGAGATAGAAAAATAAATATTAGGTACTTAAATTATGTTCCGTGATTTTCACGGGTGTACGGCTAGTTAAATATATATATTTTTTGTAAGGAATAAAGACAATGACATAATTTGAAGACTCCTCGGGAAAAATAATGAATGTCAAGAAATGTTTATTTAGAGAAAAACAGTTTTTTATAGTTTCAAAGTCCATATTTCTTTCACTTATGTATGCTCTTTATATATAAATATTGAATCAACTTATTACTATATAAACATATTCTATGTATGTATCTACTGTCAAATTGACAACGACGTTTTTTGACGTTCGGTGGGCGGATATTCCTGTTTCTTTCGACGGATAAACAGATATAAATTTTTAAGTAAACTATTACAGCGGACCACGACGGTTTTACCAGATTCTGATTTATTGTATAAAATAATACCCCAAAAAGTCAACAGATAGCATTAAAAGGTCAGTTTCACAAAAAGAGTGACATTAATTTTTTTTCCGCGTAGTCTTCATTTGTAATGGCAAACGATACTATACGGTTATTTTATTATCACAGAATAGTGTATTTAATTATAAAAGTTATCGTTTATAAACCTGTTCACCAAATTACCAAAAATAATCAGCTGTAGGTAGGAAGCGACAAATTTACTATCACCGACGCGCGATAGCGCTAAATACGTGAATACGGTTTCCGGTTAACAAACAGTACCGCGAAAAGAAAATTCCGAGTAAAAAGGAAAATGCATTTCTTACGTGACTAATTTTCAGCCGAGATGCTTTTGTCTAGTGACACGGCACTCCGCTGGCGTCGTGTAGACGAGCATTTGTTTCATTTTAACTGGCCGGTAACGCACAACTTCCAACTTCCATACATTTTCACTTTCAGTTTGCCGCCAGCGTTTGGCGAGGGAGGCTGCGTTCGGGATGCCCTGAAGGATGGTCCGTGCGAAGTATCGTAAATTCACAAAGATCGTGTTCAATAAACTGTTGACGCTGCTGGATCGCAACTGACAGCCCGAGTTCTCCTAAAAAGTTGCCGCCGTATTGAATTTCGAACGTTTTCAGCGAACTGGACGTGAAAAAATAAAGATTTTTACAAATCGAGCGGGAAAACTTTTCAGTTCGATCCGTCAGATGTTTTTGCTGAATGTGAACTTTTTAATGAATTCTGAAATTCTTACGAGCGAGTGAATTTTTTTTTGTGTGAAATGTGTACTGACGACGGTTTTCATAAAGTGATGGTGAGTGATTCAAATATATATTTTAGTAAGTAAATTAGGAAAATATGTGATATATTTGAAATGGTTGTTATTATAATTATTATTATTATCATTAGTTATGGAGATAATCGACTTCAAATATTGCATTTTTTTTCAACATTTCTGAATTATTTTTTTTAAAACACTGGGCTATCGTTAAATTAATTTATATTGAAATTAAAAAAATATTTGCTTTAAAACAGTCTACTGAAATTATTGAAACCTCTTACAAATTTGAAAAAAAATTTTTAGAAATTAATTATTTTATTTATTAGGTCTTAATTATTTTATTAGATTATTATTATTATTAAAATGAATGAATTTTCGATATTCGTTAGTTACTTTCATTATAATCAAAAGTTTTACACTAATTCACTAATTCAGAAGTATTAAAAAAAACATGCAAACTTTGAAGTTGCTTATTTCAATAACAATTAATATTGCTATAACTATTGAAATTGTTTCTTGTACATTTTAGATTCGTGATTTAGGCAGGAATCTTCTTGTAAAGTATAGCTCTGTTACACTCAGCAGATTAAGAGATTTTTGTAACATAAAAAACATGTACCTCTTGTCGGGTCGTTGACAAAGTATTTCCATATTCCCCTGTCTTGTGCTGCTTCTGCCTGAGTCAACCAGTCTAGATCCATTTTGTTTTCATACATATTTTTCTGTTGCTTTTTCCAGCTTAATCTGGGGCGACCCACTAGCCGTCTTCCTTCCGGGGTTGCCAAGAGGATTATTCTTCTCATTCGTTCCTCTGGCATTCTTAGCACATGTCCAAGCCAACTTAATTGTGATTTTTCTGTGTGTACGAGTAGAGGTTCCTTGCTGAGTGTGTGCCTTATGCCGGCACTTCTCACTCTGTCCATCAGTGTGACTCCCGCTACCCCCCTTAGAAAACTCATCTCGGCAGCCTGGATCCTTGCTCTCACTCTCTCCGTCAGGATCCAAATTTGATGGCCGTATACGAGTATTACGGTGGGCCTGTACACAGATTTGAAAACTGTTAGTTTTGTCGTGACACTAAGCTCGGGTAAACTAGCACCGCACTATATAGAGAACTTAAAACGCCGGCTGCAGCTTCGATTCTTTATCTATCTCACTTTCTGGCCTCCCGTCACTAGAAAATTTCAGCCCAAGGTATTTTATATAAGTTAGTTATAATAATTTTTAAATAGGGTTAGCATTCACTTTGTTTCATAATCCTCTCGCTATAATGATATTTATTCATATTTCACTATGAAATAAATAAATACTTGAAACATCATTATGCGTGGATTCTAAGACGGCTGAAGAGTTCGATCTACAATCTTCGGGGCAATTTGGGTATGGGAAGTGCGTCGTACTTTTCTTTTTTCTTTAAGCTATCTTTTCCTGACGGTATCTTTATCTGTGGTATCTGAATGTTAGGCCGGCCGCACATTGGATGCGTTTTCGTACGAAATTGAGTAGTACGTATACGTACGAATACGCAAGTACATTCCTGACCTTAAGTAGTATTGAATACCGCACAGTGTACACGATTTAGTAGTGCGTGTACGTACGTATAGATGCGACGTCCGACACGATCCGGATTTGTTCGGAAATTTTTGCGATTTCGTATGATGGATATTGAAAAATGTGTCAATCTGATACATGACCACAAATGTTTGCGGGACCAAAGTGATTCAACTGCGTGACCATCAGCGCGGATCGTGGAGAATCTGTGAAGAACTAAAAATACTGAAAGTTAAATAATTTGGTTTAATGAAGGTGAGGTATAATTGTGTACTTCGAACAAAAAAACTTTTAAATATTTCTCCGATGTTATGAGCTCCCGTTGCACTTCAGTTCTTCCCAGCATTTGTGAATTTATTAGATTGATATTCATGAAATTTGTCATTATTTAAGTCTGCCATAATATGATGGAATTTACCAAATTCATCCCTTCTAGTATATTGTATTTCGTTCACCCATTTGCTTTTACGATGACGACGATGCCGTAGCAGCCTACGAGTCAGAAGAGAGTTAACGTTATTGGAGATTTGCGAAAAGTAACTGATTGTGACTAACGTGAGACGCAAACGTGATCGTACGGATACGTGCGATAATAATTCGTATCCAAAGTGCGACCGGCCTTACTATTGGATGCATATCATTGCTTCCCTTTCTTCTGCAGCCTGCTCTACATCATCACTCTTTTAAAGTTTCACTTTTGGGGTGTTTTTGAAGCCTTTTTTAGGACAGCTAGGAATGCGGAATCTCCTTTAATAGTCTGACTACGTGGCCAGCCCAGCAACAACTGAATGATAATCTCTCTGACACTCGTTATTTTGGCTTCTTCAAGCACGCTGTAATTTGCGCATTTGTTTTCCATTTCACTTGGTAACCGCTAGTACTTGAATGTGTGCCACAAAATACGTAGATATTAAAGACTCGTGCCATTTTCTCTTTCAAAGGATTTCGAAAGAACCGGTATCGAAAGATCTTCACCAACGTTGTATCCGTTGACTGTCCTTATACACATAAACTCCTTATTTGCAAATTCAAACATAATAATTTTGTTGTCTGTCGTCTGTCCGTCCATCTGTCGGTCCATCCGTTTGTCTGTCTGTCTGTCTGTATGACTGTCAGTCCGCCTGTGCTAAGCCCTAGTATATATTTAAAGTATCTTTTTGACGCTCCGCGGAGAGGCGACGGTAGCTACATGCGTTGAGCGGACGCTTCGAGTTTGCTGGCCCGGAGTTCAAGCCCCATCTCTGGGCATTTAATTTGTTTATTTTTTAGCCGTGAATTCGTTACGGACGAATATACAGACAGACAGATGGACGGACGGACAGAAGGACTGACTACGAAATTATTATATTTGATTTAGTCCTTTGTAATAAAAGCACTTTTATGTATTTCCTTTCTTTCTATTTGGATTTCTTATGTCGATTGCATTTCTTGGATTATGTCCATGAATATCTGTGACATTCTATCATTTAAAATTATACATATGAAAAAGCCAATTTAAATCGGTTAACACCGTTTCAATTTAAGAGCTTCTATTTCTCTATATGTGATTATCATTGCTCTGTTTTGTTGAAATTCGCAATTTTTACTTCCTTTCTTTTAACTCGTGGCGTCTGCTTGCTTGTTTTCTTAACGAAAAAACTGTGGATCGATTTTTAACCCTTTTCCCGTGATCCAATCGAGCTGAAACTTTGCAAGCAGACTATTGGCGACGATCAAAAAGTTGTCAAACTGGTTAAAAAATAATGATAATTATAGTATAATTTTTGATTTTTAGAAATTTTAACAGTTTTTTGAAATTGGAATCATTACAAAAGTTTGATTACTACCAACGGCGCCGGCGGCCCGATAACGTCACGGAATATTCAAAATTTGAATTACTCCGTCGGTAGGTATAATAGGTACTTCACTACGAATTTCTAAAATTTATGACAATTGGTTCATAGATGACAGCACTCTTCGGTTTTTTGGGAAGAAATCAAATAATAAAGATAATATTTTTAGAGATTTTTGACATAGATATTTGTCTAGGCATGTTTCATTTTCAGTCAATCAATTATTACATGATGGTAGACTTAATTTACAAAGAAACGGAGTAAAATAAAAACTTGGTTTTTATGGGTTAGTTTTTTTATATAATAAATTACAGTCACCCGATAAATTCTTATATAGTGTGAAATGAACGTTCTAAATATAAATTAATTTTAATTTGTATATATTTTTGTATATTTTATTTTTGTATAATTTGTATATAAAAATAAGAAATGGAATTATAAAATATTCCGTGATTAATATAATGTATATATTATGTCATTTTCTCTGGCTATACTTCTAACATTCTAATTTTAATGCAGTTACGTGATATATTTTACACCCTTTCGTTTTATCGAAGGCTTTTAGAGGGCACTCCGATGAAAGATATTTTATGTTAAAATCTTGCAAAGGCACACCTATATGGAGCCTAGCTCTATATGGATGCGAAAGCTGGAACCTGGGAAAGCTATGGAAACGTGGAAAAGGAACAAAGAGAAAAAACATTTTGAAAGAAATAAAGTAAACTACGTATTTTTATATTATTTAATTTTTTTATTTTATTTTATTTCCACGGTTAATACGTATTACAATAAAAAAGAACTTATCCATAAATATATAACACAGTGTACAATAATAATGTAAATATAAACGAACATGTACGAGCACAAACAAATATATACATGTATGCATACATACACATATATACACATACGTACATATCTACATATACATGCGTACTTATATATACACATACACCTGTATGAAATTTAATAAAAACAGTATATTTTGTAATAATCCTTGTATAGTTATTTTGTTTACTAGGAGATTTCATAATGCAAGAATAAATACTTAAACTGCAGTATAAATGTGTCTTAAACATACACAAGGGGACATGTTTCCCCTCTGACCCAATCCTCTCGCATATATAAGGAGTTTTGTTCATCTCTTTACAATTTTATTCTCTGTGACAGGATATTTAAAAAAAAAGAAAACATTTTTGCTAAATGTATTCCAAATTGAGTAAGAAAATTATAATTCTATCTATAACAATATAAACAAAGACATGTAGGTATCAAACATAATAATTTCGTTGTCTGTCCTTTTGTCCTTCCGTCCGTCTATCTGTCTGCCCTCGTAACTTCGTGTAATGTCCGTGATTTCGTTCGAATTCACGGCTAAAAAACGAAATTAAACGGCCGAAGATGGGACTTGAACCCCGGGTCAACAAACCCGAAGGTGGAAATGATAGCATTAGCGAACAGATGCTGAAAATATTAGGGTCATGTCAACGTAACAATCGGAACAGTGATACAAAGAAAAAAGCCTGTAGAAAATATTCACTCAGTTGCATTTACAGAAACAGTTGCTGAAGTGAGAGAGAGGCTCTTTCATTCTTCTTTAGTTGCCCCATGGGACGCAGAAGTCCATTACCCCAATAGAGCGCCAAACATCCCTTAACACCACCTTTGTGGGCCACTGGGATCGCCGATCGTGTTGATTTTTGTATGAGGGCTTTGTCCATGTTAGGGACTTCATCTACTCCACGTTACGATCAGGCATGCAGAAGCTACCGAGAAGTTAAATATCTGGTACAGAATAGAAATCAATACAGACAGCTTCAGCGTGAACGTCTCTTAATGGCTTACACCTCCTTGATATACGTAAAAAAAATGTTTTTATTTACTTTATTTTATAGCTTTAAGTTCTAAAGTAATTTGAGACATTACTCATTCAAAAATTCAAAAAATTGAACGAGTTTTAGAAAAGTGAGTTGAGTGAATTTTAAAGAATTTCATTATTCTTTTGCGTTTTTCTCGAAACTCCCTTTTTCAGACTGGTGGAAGAAATACGTCAAAAACTATTGAGACAATTTTTTTCAAACTTTTCACACATCTTATTATCTACGATGTAGCTTACGTTTTTTTTTGATAAAACACGCCGTTTGCTTATTATGAATTTTTAACATTTTATTTTCAAACTGATAAAATTTGCATAAAAATAAGTTTTTCGATACGCTACATTATAGAAATTACATAATTTAACAAGAAAATTATTAAAATTTTCATTTCAATCAAACCCTTTCAACATTATTATCTCCACCTTCTGTGAATAGTTTTCTGGGATATTCTGCCGTGTATATGTGACCTCTCTGGCCAACGGTTCGGGTCCCATTGCAGGGTACATCATCATGGCTGATGTTGGACCAGCCCTGATGATGGACCTTGCAATGGGATCCGAAATGTCGGCTAGAGAGGTCACATATACACGGCAGAATATCCCAGAAAACTATACACAGAAGATTCTGAACGGCCGTGAAAACCTAAGGACATTTTTATTATCTCCACCATCTGCGCGCGCCGCGGAGAGAGACCTTTGCAAAACAGCACATAACTCCGCCATTTTGAAAATTTAAAGAAAATTATTAACCAATTTTTGGTCTCAAATTAAAAACGTCATGGTATCCAGCTCTTTAAAACCAATCTCTTCGCAGATTCCGCAAAGATAGTGATCAGATAATAGATGAGACATATAACACAAGACACATATATACCCATACATGTTTCCGACACGGTATTGCCACGTAACACAGATACACCCTGTCTTCAACACTGCATTGCAAGGAAATAAATACTTAACCATAACATCAATACTCACAACAACACAGCCCTGAGGTCAGAGAGGTCTTAAAAACACGGTACAATACACCAGAAAACACAAACCACAAGATAATAAATTTTCACCGAATACTAGATTTTTCTCTTCTTATTTTTAATCTGAAATTGCACGACTATCGGAAAAGAAATTACGTCATTATCCATTAGACCGAGAAATTGTATTAAGCATTGCTTTTACTTTGGAACAAATTAAAGTTTTGAATAAAAATAAATTTTGTAACATAATTCTTTGATTAATTTGTTTACTTAATAAGGCAGACGCTAAAACTTTCTTGAAAGTAATTAAAATAATATCTCTGTTCTAATGTAGGTATTATATTTTAAGAAAAATTTCCCAACACAAATATTTTTCTTGTGGATTTGTTTTTTGAGATATTTTTCTACACGTAAACAAAAATTCACTTAAAGCTTCATTTCTGGTGCGAGTTCAAGTAGATTACATAATTTTGCATAAGCTATTTGTACTTAGGCACTCGGGTAGGTTCCTACAGCGGGAATATCGGAGGAGATTCTCCTGTCCTACGATTTCTGATCGTCGGCTGGGCATTCCTAAATTGAAACTTTTTATCACAGTTTTGGGGTTATGACATTTGGGCTATCAGAACTACGCGCAGTTGTTGACATGTTTCGTCATAATTTATGCAGCAAATGTCGACAAATTTATTCACATAATGAAATTCAAATAAGTCCGTACCACACATACGAGTACAAACATATATAGGTACAAGTAAAATTCAGAAAGTACAAAGTTGCAAAATATTAACCAAATATTTTATAATGATCATATAATTGGCTAAGAAAACTATGTGATCTCTACGCGAGTTTAATTACAATGTTACGTTTTACTACTCGAGTTTCAAAAGTATCAGAATCAAAGTTATTAATTAATTAAAAGTATTAAACTGATTACATTTGTGGGGGTCCAGACTAGTCGCGTATCTAGCCGCACGCATTGGACCGGCATCCACCAATCACGAGCTCGCCAGGTCGCGGTCGCTAAGAAGTACGTCACTCTTTCACTCTTTCTTAAACATCGCAAGCAATATTTCAACCACCTCTGTATATTATTACCAGTAAAGCACCATTGTTAATCGTGAGTATAATTTACACCCTGTATCCATCTACCATCATGTTTCTACTGAATCATCTCATATGCACATACACACTCATACAATACACATCACTTGCCAACAAAAGAAAATGTTTTTGGACGGGTGGGCACTTTCTTTCCAGAATACGTACATTAAAATATAGTTTTTTAAATGGATTATGCCAAAATACAAATATTTAATTAATTTGGTGCCGACAAAAAGAGCTGGAATTAGTGGGTAAAATTGGAAGTAAAGCGTAAAAGACGGGGAGCTGTGGAATGGAAAAAATAGGGGATGTAATTCAAAACTGGATGCAGATCTATGCTTAAGAATGATTTTAAATGAACAAAAGGAACACTTTTATAGCTTAAATTTAATATTAATATTGCACGTCCTGTTTAGGGTAGATAAAAGGCTTGTGCTTCAGATGAAATGATTTCCATAATAATTAATTTAAGAAAACTAACAAACTTTGTGTCTGTCTGTCCGTAATTTCCTGTAACGTCTATAACTGATTTTATTTTTTTTTTCCTTTTTTTTCCTTTTTCTTTTATATTATTTTTTCTTCTTTACTTTTTTTCTCTTTCTTTTTTTCTTTTTTAATATTTAAATAATCACTTATTACGGGTTACAGCTAGTCATGTTTTAAATATGTAAGAAAGGATATTTCATACGACTTTACTTTGTGCGGGGACCATATATCAAGGAGGAAGACCGAAAGATGAGTTGGGGGATAACGGAGGCTGTGTGATGGTTTGTCGTATGAATATCTGATGAAGGTCTGGTGCGACTACTTGGCATATAACGTAACTGAATAAACTCAATTTGAATGTGAGATATCATCGCAGCATGAAATGTCTACGAATCAATGAGAGACACGGTTTCGTACAGCAATTTTATTTATTTATTTATTTCTTAATCACACATAGTATACAATTTGGGTTGTACTATGCCTTTCTCTTATATTGAAAAAATACAGTAATTATTTAAATCATTTATATGTTTGGACAAAAACAAAATAATACAGAAAAGAAGAAAGAAGAGGTAGGTAGGTACCTACAGAAATAAGTAATTATTAGTGCCATTAATTTGTTTGAGTGAGAGCAACAATTTTGAGCCTTATCATATTTTTATCCATGATTTTATTAAGTATTTAATTATTTTTTTGGAATTTATTTTCGGATTAAATTCAAGATATTGTTTCATGTTGTTAAAGAGTTTGGGCCCATAATAGTTAAATTATAGTTCGATTAATGAAAATAAATCTTATTTTAAATATATAGTACATATATGAAAAGTAAATATTATGAATTTTGCAAATAGTTTCCTTTTAAATTTGTTTTTGTGGAAGAGTGATTAAAATGATTTCGTCACCATCATTAATTCACTTATTTACAGCTTTTTCATAAAAAATAATTGATCATAAATAATGAAAATATTAAATGAAATAATCATGAATCTTTTCCCCATGGATCTTTTGTCATGGACCTTTCGTCATTGGATCAAATGTTTGTGGACATTTTGTCGTATCACGCTCTATTGTATCTAGTTGTCCTGTGACATGTTCGAAGTATTTCAATACGCAATGAGCATTTTAAATTTTATGAAATATTGTACGTACGTGAAAAACTAGTATAAAATTAGTATTTAGAGTAAAAGAGTTTTTGCATAAGGAGTAATTTCCAAGATGACGCAAAATATAATTAGTTCAATAAAAAAGATCAAATTTTGTATTCAACGTGCCAAGTATTAATTTAGAATTAAAATAAGATATTGACGCTCATTAAAATGGTAGATATTCCGTTTCTATTTGTTAGTTCACGAGCTTAACAGCGCTCCTTCGTAACAATTATCAGGGTTGAAATAATTTAAATCACTTGATTTAAATCAGTGATTTAAATCGCGATTAAAAGCAAGTGATTTAAAAAAAAAACAATATTTTTTAGAAAGTGGAAAAAAACCCCCGGCAAAAGCTGAGCCTTTCAGTGGAGAATTAGACGATAAACAAGTCATAAAGAAAACCGTCCCTACTGATTGGTGGGAAGCAATACACACAATGAAAAAACCGAAGAAGAATCGGATATAATCAAGCAACTGCTAAGTACAGTTGCTTTTTCCGCTGGGGTCGAAAGAATATTTTCGCATTCTATTTGGTGCACAGCAAAATAAGAAATAAAGGCCAAATTAATCTTCCTTTTGAAAAAATTAAATTTGAACAAATTACAAAACCAATAAAAACATAACATCAAAGTTATATGTAAATAAATATAATTGACTGCGACTGCGGTGTAACCCAAGTGGTTTTATGTTCTACTGTTGTATTTTGCTATAACTTTGTGGTTATTCATTATGAATATAATTAAACTTATTAACTTTGTTTATCACAGAAACAGGTGATAGGGTGAAAGGGAATTCTTTCGCACCCCCCACTATATACCCCCATTTGGACACTTAACACTGAAGTATGATTGTTTATAATTTTGTAAAGTTCAATTAGTATTAAGTATACCCTGACGAAGGAACGTCATTTCCGAAACCGGTTGGTTTTACCAAATAAATTTTAGTGGTGATAAACAAAGTTAATTGGTTTTATGTTCATTTATTAGTTTTCAGTCTTTTTTATTCTCCTTGTTAATTTTTTGTTAAATATGACAAAATACTCCTGTATTTTTAAAAAAAATGATTGTCTTTTGGAAAAACTTGTTGGTTTTGGTTAATTTTATATTTTTTGTTAAATATGGCAAATAAATACGCTTCTGTGTTTTTTAAAATAATACTGACTTTTTAGAGGAACTAATATGTTGATTTTTGTTAATTTTTATTCATATTTTAAATAAACAAAAATTATAGTGTGATTTTTCTCAACAACGGCTGACCTCCAAATGAAAAAAGATTGGAATTAAAAAAAAATCACATTTAAATTAAATAAAAACGATTTTTTGTGAGTGAGTGTACAGTGAAATCGCCAGATATTTGAGTCAGGATGGTGAATGAATAACTAGAGCGGCCGGTCTTTAATAATATGGTATTTAATTACTTCGTAGCTACCGTGATTTTCCGTGGTTGCATATTTAAAAAAGTCCAGTATCTTATCAGAGCATACGAGAATAGTTTTGCATATTGTTTCAAGGAATCCACACTATGCCCGCTATCTTATACCTCTGTACTTATTCTTATTACAGAGCTGTTAAAACGTTATACTTCCGTTACAATAAATCAGATGTAATTTATTGTACATAGGTGTATAAAAATGTCTTTATTTGGAAGAATTAGAAACCCCATTAATAAAAATACAAATGTATTTATATATAATCCTGTTTCTCCCACACATTGATTGTTATTCTAGCATAATATATGTATATATATATATATATATATATATATATTATATATTATATATATATATATATATATCTACTATATAAGCAACGGGGAACGTTAAAGAAACAGCAGATAGTGGAAAACAAAGCAATGCGTACTAAATTGAAATGCAATAAAATAACAAAAATGTTGAATGAAATAAAATTAAAATCAGTGAATCAGATAGTCAATATTGTATTAATATTAATTAATGTTTGGTGTATACGGATAATTTGAAATATTTGTACTATATAATACTAAATAAATAAATAATAAGAAAAGTAGGCTGAATTAACAAAACAGAAGTAATTTTAATGCTGGATGTAGTGCATAGAAGCTAGCTATTCATACCCGGCATTGCCCGGGTTTAGGATTAAGCTAAAAATAAGTTTAAGTATGCAAAATTTGAGTCAGATCGGTAGAACGGCACTTTTCATGGAAAATATATCAAGTTATGGGGGGTGGGGGTAAAGGGGGAAACGATATTTGTTTAAAGAATGGACAAACAGACATGAAGTTTTATAGGTCTATAGATAAAGAAAGAATCGCTGAGATAGTTTGGCCATGTGGAACTGATGAATAATGAAAGGATGGTAAAGAAAATTTATGAGGCGAGTGTTGAAGACAGCAGAAACAGGGGACGTCCGCGGGAGACCGTGACCATGAGAAGTCATGACCAGTACACCAATAATCTACTCTTGTTGACCTGATTTATTTTTGATTTTTTAAATATAAAAAATCAACTTCTTTACCATCACCACGTGACATCATCAATAGCATATTGAGGATCTTTGTCTTCTCGCGTAGAAGTTAACGCTATCTTTCTAAGTAGTCTTCCAGTCGCGAAAGCTAAGTTTTCTTATATTTCTGTATATTATCACGCCATCTTCAACGAAGGCTTTAACATGGTTGAGTCCCTTGGGTTTTTTGATGTAGTACCATATGGATACCCTGAGGGAGGCATTCATGGTTCCATCTGATTATCCACTGCCTTTATTTTCCAGTACAGCTCCAAACATTTTTCGTAGTGTTCCCCTCTCTCTTCCTCTCCCGGATACGTATCATATTTATTTTAGCCAGTATTAATAAGGCCCATGTTTCGTTATCGTATAATATAATTTGTTGGAGAATAGTTTTATATATAAGTATATAAAATTATCGTATAAGAGACTTCCATATACTTTTCTCATATATAAATAGCTTCGTCTCTGTGAGCCTTCTATAATTTATCCTTAATTAATTAATCATTCCTCTGGGGACCAAATCGAGTGAGTGTGTTCTTAAAACATACTTCCCTATAAAAATATTGTTAAAAATATAATACGCTGGTGATGAGTTAAAAATTGAAAATATTGATTTTCAAACGTATTGTAGTAGATATGTAATAATTGGAAAGAATATCATATCCTTATCGTTAATAAGGAATGTATCTAAAAAGAACTCCATTTTTAAAAATAAAATGTAGAGGTATCATTACCAGTTGCGAAATCTATGTATGCTAACTTTCAAATGAGAAAAAATAACAACAGATATCTCTAGCAGAGGCCAGTGCAATATATGAAATGTCCTTGATTCGAACTTTACATAGGACTTTCAAAAAATTTAGTAATGTGTGGATGTTCTTACGGTGGAATTGGTGAACGTTGCATTGTGTAGAGTGATCACTTAAGCCAGCTCATACAGGTTATAAGCCCCGAGTCATCGTATCAAAGACTTCAATCCACTTTTCTCATATATAAATAGCTTCGTCTCTGTGAGACTTCTATAATTTATCCTTAATTTATATAAAAGTAATTATTTATTTGTCTAATGGTTCAAACAAAACAAAGGCCTAACGTTATAAGAACGTATGGGGTGGTCCCCTCAGGTCCGACTCCTTCTGAGACAGGTTTCCCGTGGTGCCCTCTCCACACAGGCAAATGCGAAGGAGCTCCAAGTTCCACGGTCAAATCCCTCCCGTTCCAACAAAGCTGGTAGTAGCTAGAGCAGAATACCTGAACTCCTATTGAGGTACTTTATAAGCCTTGTACGTAGCAAGCAAGGCATTTAAAAAAAAATGGATTTCCGGTATATATTTTTATTTTTTAATATATTTTTAGACCATACAGACATTTGAGACATTCTGTTGATCGGTTCTACAACCCTGAAGCAGAGGCTGACCTCAGAATTTGGCGTCCACCATTCAAGTTGTCCGGGATAAATAGCTCTTGAAGATACAGAGGCGCTATATTATGTGTGGCCTCTTACGTCAGCCAACACAATTTTTTTTTCAATTTTTCAAGCAAATGGAACCAATGTAGTTCACGCAAAAGGGATGTTGTTTGGGAAAATTTTGGAAAAAGTTCTGTACTCTATACATTTTGATATAAATATTTCAACCACAACCAAAATTCAATATTATTCTTATTCTTGGGATGAACAACACTAATATTGCTTAATCTGCTATAAAAATGTGATATAAAAATAGATTTTATACGCATATTACTTAGCTGTATGTGGGGTACAAAAAAAAATTATTACAGTCATCGAGGATTACTAACTTAGAATGTACTGAATTCGAGATTTTACAGGAAATACAAGTATAGTCTGTAAATTTATAGGAAACATAATTTTGAAAGCGATAGATACATAAAATCTACAATTAAGTAAATTTTAAATTAGTAATCCTCGGTGAGTGCATTCAAAATATTTTTTTAATTTTTTGTATTTTTTTATACCCCACATATATGAAAATGAATCTATTTTGTTTAAACACAAACATTTTGTTTTAACTCTAGTTTATTTAAATAGGGTTGAATAAATATATATTAATTAAAAATAGATTAACCCGGTTGGGAAAACATTGAAGAGCGAGAGACATAGAACATCTAATTTGGTGGGTCTTGAAGTGGGTGAAGATGAATCTTTTTATCTTATACTAGCTGTTACTCGTCAAAAATGACGGTACTTTTACATGCTGGTTCCTAAAGAATAAGTATTTACTTATTTATAGCCAACACCCATGAAATAGTAATAACAACTTTTATCAAAATATTTTAACATTTTTTTTATATTTCCCCTGCTGGCTATTTTAAATCCTGGCAATTGTGCTGGGCGGAACATGAAATGGTTTACGTTTTTGCTAAGCCCTAGTATAAATTTATAGTATCTTTTTGGCGATCCATGGAGAGGCGGCGTAGAAACATGCGTTAGGCGGCCGATTTGGGTTTGCTGGCCCGGGGTTCTGCCCCGTTTCCGGCCATTTAATTTTGCTTTTAAGCATGAATTCGAACGAAATTACCGACGTTGAACGAGCTTACGGACGAACAGACAACGACATTATTATTTTTGATTGTCGTTCAGCAGCCATAGTACAATTGTTCGCAGGGCTGACCATTGCTTTTTGTCGTGTACCGTAGTTAGCATCGATTCTTGTCATTATAATAAAGGTATATTTTTAGCCAAAAATTTCGCGCCTACAAGTCGTGTTATTTACGATCATGAAAGCATATTTGTATTCGGGTAAAGGAGTTGTGTCCGCGCGCGTAATTCGCACCGGACAGACGATGTTGATTTAATGCGAGAATAAACCATTTCATTTTCCGGAACCGTTTGTGGAGAGGCGCCGCGACGCGCACCGCCCGCGCAGCGTCGGCGTCGGCGTCCCGTCGACTCGGAAAAAATTACCAAGTTTTTCTTATTCTTCTGGCCAACGCCCCTATTAACAAAACCGCTCGGTGACACATTTTTAAAATATTTTACAATTTTTTATCACAATTTTATTTTTTAATCGTTAGTAAAATATGGACCCATTGAGTCTTAATAAATAATTCAATTAGAATGCTTAGTGTTATTCAGTAATATCAATTATTTTTCAATAAGAGCAAAATTATTTTATGTTGACAATGGTAATGTGATTAACAAAAAAATCTATTATTTTTTCAATTGATTGAGCAACATTGTAGATTGATATGTTAAAAAAATATTGATTATTTTATTTGTATATATCTACCTTTATTTGAGTTTTTTTCTCATTTCTGAAACATGTTGGTGAAAAAAAACTCGTATAAAAGTAGGTATATACAAATAAAATAATCAATATTTAAAAAAAAATCTATTATACAAATATTTATGCAAAATTTGAAACAGGCGTATAATTAAGGTTTTTAAATAATTTCAAAATACTTAAATGTAACACCAAACAATATCACCAAAATTATATAATTTACTCACAAAGAATTTCAATAGCCTCCCTAAGGAAATGAAGAAGATAACTGAGATCGTACAAATAAATAGTAATGTTGAGTAGCTTGTTGGTGTAGTGGTCATGACGCTCGTCTAGTGGTCTAGTGGTCGATGGTTTGAACCCCATCTAGGACATCAGCAACTTAGTCCTATTTTCATAGCAGAAACGTTTAGCTTAATTTTAAAATAGTTAGAATATTGATGCGACACATATTCTGTATTTGCATCTCTATTTCATTTAAAAATAAGAAAATAAAATGAACACTTAAATACCTACAATATTTTGATTTTATTTTTAAATACATGTACAAAAAATATGTATATAATATGTAATTATATAAAGGTGTAAGTCCCTTTGGATGGACCATCGGTCAGAACATGTCCGGGAGGCTAGCGGCCTTTGAGATGTGGTGTCACAGGTGCATGACGAGGATCCATTGATCAGAACGTATCCGAAACGACGAGGTGTTGAGCAGGGTGGGCGAAAAGGGGCGGCTCCTTAACAGAATCGCCCAGCAACAAGCAATTTGTATAGGCCATAATATAAGGCATCCGAGCCTACTTTTTACCATCGTCGAGGGAAATGTTGAAGGCGTTAAGCTACGTAGACCAGATTATCGGAGATGTGCGCTGTAGCACCTACCAAGAAATGAAGAGGCTGGCAGATGACAGAGATGAGTGGAGACATCGAGTGCTTGTTGCAGACTAATCCTAGGATTGCGACCCGAAAAAAAGTCCCGTTCCATAAGATGACGTTTTTTAAACCTTTTGTTTATCCACCAATATTTGATTTTGATTTTGGATATTGACTTTGGAGAAAACCCGTATTAATAAATAATTAAATTTCAAATTCTATCAATCTCATAAAAAAATCATAAATTCTATTTAACCAGCTAAATTAAATAATAATTCTATACTAGTTATAAATTTAAAAAAGTAACCCATAAAAACCAAGTTTTTATTATACTCCCTTTCTTTGTAAAATGTAACAACAATTAAGACGAATTAAAACATATAACATAACACTAAACTTACAGTACTTTAATATATTTCTAAAATGTCAAATTTATTGAGCTTTGATAAGACACTTCATGCTTTGAAGATTAAATTCTAAAAACATTTGTCAGTCAATTTAGATTTTCGACATTCGTAGTGAAGTACCTATTATGCATACCTACGGAGTAATTCAAATTTAGAAAATATTCCGCGACGTTATCGGGCCGCCGTAATCAAACTTTTCTAATGATTCCAATTTGAAAACTCCAATAAAATTTCTAAAAATTCGAAATTATACTATAATTATTAATTTTTTTTAACGAAAATTTGAGAGATCTTCTTGATCGTCGCCACGAGTCTACTTGCCAAGTTTCAGCTTGATTGGATCACGGGAAAAGGGTCATAAATCGATCCAAAGTTTTTGTTGACGGCAAGCCGGCAAGCAAGCAAGCAAGCAGACGCCACGAGTTAATATAAAGGGAGTAAAAATGTATTTATTTAATAATAAGGATAAGGATGATATTTAAAAAAACCGTGAGTTTATCGATTGATTTGTAACGATTGTAATTATTTTTATATGACAAGAACAAATTTTAAGTTTTATTTTACAATTTAGGAACACTTGAAGTGTTTAAGTAGCAACAATTATACTGAATTTTCTAATCATCTTTTGAAAGGTGATCATTCATTTGATATAAATAAGGGTTTACAAATTTTACTCACAAATTAAACAAGATTACGGTTGGATAAATTAGATATTTTGTAAATAGGAAAAGTGTTGAAAAAGTGTATATTTATTTTTATTTTCATAATGTCTTAGACTTCGATTTTTGATTTTGATGATTTTTAGTGTGCGTTATATCCTGATAAAGGGACCATTGGCCTTGAAACGTATTGGTATTTTGAACAAATTAGTGGTGAAAACAAAGTGTATTTTTATTTATTAAAATAATATATCATTTATTCGCTTAAGTGTAAGTCAAATAAAATTATTAAAACATCGTAAAAAATCTATTTCAGATTTCTGCAATAAATCATAAAAATGTATTGGTGCAAAGCCGGTGGATTTCCAACATTTTAACGGCTCCGTTTTGGATCTCGAGGAGCATATTAAATTTTAACTGACTTTTACAAGTCTTTCCTTTTAGTGCACTTATCCCTCCAGAAATGCAAGGGAACAGAATTCCCCGATACTTAGAGAAAAGCCAAAATTCCCGTCGGAATTGCGACAATTCATATAATTTAGACGAGATTTATTTTTGACTTTTTTTGTCTGACTTGACAGCTCTTATTCTGAAACCATACAAATTCTGAAACATTATTTAATTATTTAACGGATATAATGCATTGATTATTTTAAACCTTGTTATCAAACATAATTATTTCGTTGTCTGTCCCTCCGTCCGTCTGTCTGTCACCGTAAATTCGTGTAAGGGCCGTAATTTTGTTCGAATTTACGGCTAAAAAAAAGGGCTACGGAGATAGGGCTTGACCCCGGGCCACCAAACCCGAACCGGCCGACTAGCGCATGCTGCTACGGCCGCCTCTCCGTGGAGCGCCAAAAAGATGCTATAAATATACACTAGGGCTTATATACGCTAGGCGCGAACTAATGTTCCGTCATTTTCGACGGGTTACAGCTAGTATTAGAAAGTAGTTATTCACTTTTTTAATGACTAATGGCTATGAGCCCATGTCAACAATATATTTATGAGAAATAAAAGCAGAATATAAACGAGGTATTTAATTTGACTATTGCAGTAGCGAATGAATTTGTAATTTTCCATATACCTAAGTCACTTCACGATAGTCTGACGTTTAGTCAGAAATATTGAATAAAATGCAAACTTTGATGTCGCTTATTTTCGTAACTCTTGATACAAGTACATTTATGTCTAAGCTATTCGACTCATAATTTAGGCAGGAATCTATCTGTAAAGTTCTGTCACGGGCTCGCGGCAGCGGGAGACAAAATGAAGCACTCAAAGTAAATTTAAATTTTATTTTATTTACATACAAACTTAACTGGAGCACAGTTAATTAATTCATACTAATTTCGCACAAGTCAGTTGTTTGTGGAGCATTTCATATTCACCTTCTAGAATATTCGCCCGTCTGTGGAACACTTTATTTGCCATTTCTTATCGCACATATCGCTCACTATTCTGTTCGCTTACTTGTTTCTATATTCTATTCTATTCTATATTCTACACTGATATCGCTCACTGTTCTGTTCGCTTACTTGTTTCTATATTCTATTCTATTCTATATTCTACACTGATATCGCTCACTGTTCTGTTCGCTTACTTGTTTCTATATTCTATTCTATTCTATATTCTACACTGATATCGCTCACTGTTCTGTTCGCTTACTTGTTTCTAGGCTCTCGCAGCTGAACTGCGCAGCGATGGTTTGTCCGTTTTTCTTTAAATAGAGATGCGAACGCAAAATACGTATCGCATCAATACTCCTATTATGTTCAAACTAAACTCAAAGCCTGTATTATGGAAATAGAAATAACTTGCTTCGATCCTGGAACGGGGCTTGAACCACTGACCACCAGATCACTAGGCGAGCATCATGATCGCTACACCAACAAGCTAGTACCTACTTTATATAATATTCGTCGCTTCACGAATGTTCCGGCATAATCCTCGCTTTCGACTAACTTATTAAAGTTCTTTCGTATTGTTTCTGCCGTATTTTGGTGCATACGAGTTTCTTCTAGACTATTCCAGATTGTTCGAAAACCTTCAATTATATGCCGTTCTTCTCGATTTTTAAAATCACTCGACAATATTATGGACTAGTTCTGTTACATCCTGTTTATGCTATAAATACAAGTTTGCAGAGAAAATGTTATCCTCACTTATATAGCATAATGTAGGTCCTAGATTCAAGTACAAATATAAAATATCAAGTGCCCTTCAATATCACGAAGACGTGAAACATTTGATATATAATAATACTTGAGGCCAGCCGAGAAGTTGTCATTCGACTTCCATTTCGAGCAACTTGGACTCTTGGCCCTTTCGCGCAAGTTTGTCCGTAATGTGGTGTCATCACCCATCACACTTGAAGGGTAGGTAGCGAGCAGCAGCCCCTATCTTTATTGCCGCAATTCGGAAAAATGTTCACGACGTATGATAGGAAGTTACGATGTGTCATAAATCCTAAATCTGTGAAGAAAATTGTATAAGGTTAGTGGCAGGGAACACGTTTAAGCAGAGTTCTTAAATTTTTAACGAATGTCAATGACTGTTTAGCGCTCAAGTTCAGATGGGAATATTTTACGGGAGAAGCATTTATGATAAATATTACAAATGATCAGGATATGACTATAATTGTAATCCTCGCATCTGGCACAGTCTTCTTCTTCTTCACGACCTAATATGAATAGTTATGTACCTATGCAATATCAAAATTTGCATTTTTTTCAATATTTCTGAATTACATTTTACAAAACGTCGAACTATCATTACACTAATTTATGTCTATTACGAAAAATTCATTCGTTTCAATACAAGTTAAATAAAATGCTAAGAAGCCGTGTAGATACTCCAATTAGAATGTTTTTCAAATGGAATTGGAAGGTTTTTACCATTTTTTTTTTACTTGTATTAAAGAGTATGAATTTTTCATTTTCATAGAGTATGAAGTTACTGTAATGATGGTCCAGCGTTTTACAAAAATAAGTCACAAATGTTGAAAAAAAAATCAAACTTTGATGTCACGTATCTCCATAACTATTGATATTACGTCATGGTTGATTGAACATTTTCGACTTATAAATATATCAGAAAAACTACCTGTAAAGTATTGTAGACTAGCTCCATTACACCTTGCATATCTAAACCATTATAGCTTCATTGGTGACGTTAAATAACATCTCTGTTCTCTGAACCCAAATCCGATTAAAAGAGAATTATAGACTGCAAAGCGTATAAAGGAAATTATTTTCTTCGCTGGCACCCACCAAAGTTACATAAGAAGCGTTTTAGCGGAATCATAATAGAAAAAATTCTCCTCTTAGGAATTTGGAATTTTAGTATGGTTTATATTATTAGAATATACGCACACCATCAAACAAAAAATGTATAAGCAGGTCGCTGATGCGAGTCTTTGATGGCCTTTTGTTATCGTTTAGTGAAATTCTTTAGAATTTTTTTCAAAATACATTATAAGAAAATGTTTTGCTACAGACATACGTACGTCGAGAAGTTTCGCTCCAGGCGTACACACGCATTACGTATTGCACAGAGTGGTTCAGATGAATCCGTAGGTATAATATAACTTATTTTGTGCATTTTAGGGCATAAATATGTAACAATTTCTAGACATTTTGTTTGTTGAGTTTATCAAATGCTCGTTTGTTACTTTCAAACATAATAATTTCGTTGTCTGTCCATCCGTCCGTCCGTCTGTATGTCTGTCTATCCCCGTAACGTCCACAATTTCGTTCGAAATCATGGTTAAAAAACAAATTAAACGCCCGGAGATGGGGCTTGAACGCCGGGTCAGCAAACCCGGAGGCGGCAACGATAACGATGTTGCTATCGCCGAGCCTGCATTATCCGTCAAAAATACAGTACATATAGGACTCAGAAAAGCTGCGAACTATTTCATTTTCCGCCCAATCGCCAGGGTTTAGAATAATATATTTAACTACCGTCACGGGAAATATAAAAAAAATATTCAAATATTTTGATAAAAGTGGTTATTAATATTTCATGGGAGTCGGCTTTAAATAAGTAAATACTTTTTCTTTATCAACCGGCATGTAAAAGTACCGTCATTTATAACGGGTTACAGTTAGCTTTTAATAAGTTACAAATGAGCCTGTTGATCTCTTGAGAAAAATTTTAGAAGTGAAAATTAACACACTTCCCGTCATCCAATCGAGCTGAAATTTTGCACATCGATTTGATGGAGATGACAATGCATTCCTTCATGCACTTGGGGTCATACATACACACACGCACACACAAAAAATGCAAATTTACTTCAGATCTTAGGGCGAGTTGCTAGTTGTCATTCTGTAAAATAATTTATTTAATAATACTTACTTACTTACCATCACGCCGTTTCCCCGAGGGGGTAGGCAGAGAGGATAGAGCGCCATACTCTTCCGTCCTGACATACAACTTTCGCTTCGTCTACATTCATACATCTTCAGTTCACGTTGTTCAGACTTCTAACAGGACCATCTTCCAGTATCTGGTTAATCTGGTCATGCCACGTCTTCCGTGGTCGCCCTCTCTTTCTGGCGCCGTCAACACTTGCATCATATATCTTTCTTACCATTCTTTCCTCATTCATTCGCTCAACATGCCCAAACCACCTGAGCGACCCTATTTTTATTCTCTGTATTATGCTACGATCAGCTTTACATTCATTCCTAATATCTTCATTCTTTACTCTATCATACATGGATTTACCGCACACACGTCTAAGGGACCTCATCTCCACTGCATTCAATCTACTTTCGTTCCTCTTCTGCCAGCTCCAGGCTTCCATACATTAGTGTCGGTACCAGAACACCATGATGTACCGCCAGTTTTGCCTCGGTAGACATATTTCTATTAGAAATTATTGCATTCAAAGCACCGTTCACCCTATTTTATAAAGGATTTATAATAAAAACTGTTTTTTTATAAGTTAACTTTTTATAAAAATTCGCTATCTCTTTCAACAACGCCTAATGATATGGATGTGAAGAAACCCAGAAACCGGTAGCGAACTTGTATAAAAATAAGTAACAACCACCAATATAATATATACTTACCTAGATATGAACTGACACATTCCCTGGTTTGCATTTTGGTTACCTACACGTTTTGCTACAGACACTACGTTTGATATGTTTACAAAGAATACTTCGAGCTTGTAAATTTTGAAACAATTATAAAAATGTCAAACTAACTATTCTAAAAATTGTAAAGTCTTACTAAATAAGTCAGGCTTTATTACAAAATGACATTTTTACTTGAAGAGACTCAGACTGAATGCCATTGTGGCTCATAAGAACCAGTCAAAAGAAGCAAGACTAGTGGTACATAGTGGCGTACTAGTGCCAACTCTGATGTATGGAAGTGAAACCTGGAATTGGCAAAAAAGGAATCAAAGTAGACTGAATGCGGTGAAAATGCGGTCACTAAGGTGCTTGTGTGGAAAATCTTTGGTCGATCGAGTAAGGAATGAACAAATTAGAAGTGAATGTAATGCTGGGTGTGGTGGATAGAATAAATAAAGGAGTGCTGAGATGGTTCGGTCATGTAGAACGTATGAGCGAGGAAAGGATGGTTAAGAAAATATATGGGGCGAGTGTTGAAAGCAACAGGAATAGAGGGCGTCCGCAAAAGACCTGGCATGATCAAATACTACAAATATTGGAGCATGGCCTTGTTAAAAGCTTCAACAACCGTAGAGTTTGCATGAGAAGATGATTAATGTAACCGAAGCCATATTGGTGTGCCAAGATAGAATATGGCATTCTATCCGCTCTCCCTACCCCGGCGGGGAAACGGCGTGGTGGTTAGTTAGTTAGTTAGTTAGACTCAGTTTGGAACGAAATTAAAAAAAATTAGATTATTTTTATTGTTTTGTTTACTAAGGGATTTAATTATACATTAATAAATATATCCGAGGGGAGACATACTTCCACTGTGCTGCAGTACTTACCCTCGCCTGAAAAGGGGGTTAATTTCAACTCTGTACAATTTTATATTCTTCTGTTTAAAGATTTCTGGGATATTCTGGGTAAAATGTCGACAGTTACGGATATAGCAACATCTAAGTTTCAATATTTCTGGCTTATCTTTTTTAAAATGTTTGGCTTCCACAAAAGTGATTTATATCGAAAATGAAAAATTAATTAATTAAAACTTTACATTTTTTTTTTTGCGAGGTTTTTGTTATTTTATTTGACTTGTATTGGAATATTTAAAGCGAATATAAATATTCCATAAAGGTTCCTTTTTACCCACCCAATACTCATCTTAGGCTTGTGTTAAGCTGAAAGTTCATGAAAGTGACCTCTTTGTTCTTATTTCGCGTTTGGAATCCACAATATTTAAATGAAAATCAAATTACGGAATTCGTAGATAATAGAAAGGACAATCAATGAGAGAAGATAACTCTCGTGAAATAGTAAACATTTTTTCTTATTCTAGCCAGGGGGATTTAGACAAAGCGGAAGATCGTAGATTTCTGCCTTACTTATGAGTCAAAAATATTTAAAGCAACAATGTCCTAATAGAATAAAGAAAAGAGTGCTGAGATGGTTTGGTCATGTGGAAAGTATGAACGAGGAAAGTATGGTTAAGAAAATATATGAGGCGAGTGTTGAAGGCAACAGGAATAGAGGGCGTCCGCGAAAAACCTGGCACGATCAGATACTACAAGTATTTGAGGATGGCCCCGTTAAAAGCCGCAACAACCGTAGAAATTGTATGAGAAGATGTGTGAATGTGGCCGTAGCAAAAGTGGTGTGCCAGGATAGAAGAGTATGGCGTTCAATCCTTTCTGCCTTCCCCTGCGGGGAAACGGCGTAATGGTTAGTTAGTTAGCTAGTTATGTCCTAATCCATATTGTTATAAGATTCTTTAAGGAGAACTGAATTGAAGGTATTCCGAACACTCTGGACGTTTCAGAATAATTTGGAAACAACTAGAAATAGGTGGAATGTGCGAGAAGATTCGAGAGAAAACATTCTTATAAGTCGCGTCGCAGCCATAAGCGAGGAACAGTGATGTTTTGACAGCGACAAAAATCATATACATTACGACAATGCATAAATAAAACAATTTTCAATTTAATGATGCCATTTTTTCATAAAATCGAAGTAATACGAGTTTATTGTTACTTTTCTTTTCTTAAGGGCGGCCTGTAAAATGTTTAGTACAATAATGTTTTAATAAGATTTTTATTAAACAGCTACTGTGTTGTGGAAAGCGCAGAAAATAATGGTTATGACACCATTACAGAGCATCACTTTATCGAATGGCAATATCAAGGCTTGTATTTAATGTTTGCGTCATGATGGTTTCCACATAAACTTCATAATTGACAAACGATAAAATATTATTTGAAAAAAAAAGGGCGGGCATTGAGTATCTATTTAGCGCTTTTACAGATATAAATACGTTGTCAATTGACTTTCTAATTAATTTTAACCATATACAATACGCTTACTTTATTATAATTAATAATATAATTTAGGCCATAAATAAATACAAAGAACAAACGACGCCTCCTACGTATTTGATCATAAAATATCCGGAATTTTGCGGGCAGGTATATCAAAAAAGAATCTTGAAAAACATACAGCGCAATAATAGTCCCTCTCAACTACTGCAGCAGTATACTAACCTTTAAATCATCTAAGTATTGACTTTGAATTCGGGCCGTAGAGTAGAAAGTTACTTGGGTATCTTTAGGATTGTTTACCATTAATTCGCAAGATTGATTTTTGAGTTAGTTATTGTACTTTTCTTCTTCTTCCTCTTCCTATTCTTCTTCTGCCCCTGATCCTATTGGGTCGGGGTCCCTGCAGCGCATAAAAGGTTCAAACTTTTCCGGTCGTGGGCTTCGATCTCCACGTCTGCCCAATTTAGTTGAAACCTCGCTTCGCAGCAGTCCTCCAAGTGTTTCCGCCAGCTCCTCCTACGATGGCCCCTTGGTCTTCTGCCTTCTGGTCTTGCCTGGAAAATCCGCTTTCGCAGTCTATCTGTCGGCATCTGCAAGATATATCCCAGCCAGCGTAACTGTGATTTCTCGATAAACATCAATAAGGGTTCTACTTCGAGACATTATCTTATTTGAGTATTTCTGATTCTGTCCCTTCCGGTAACTTCTACTTGTCCTCGTAAAAATACCATCTAGCCTTAAGAAGCTTCTTTCGGTCAAGATCCAATGCTCGTGGCCGTACACTAGGGTTGGCCTGAAAACTGATTTGTATACTGCCACCTTTGCTCGTTGATTCTTAAAATCCTTTAAATTTTTTTTGTCTGCTTTTTCTGCATTTTCAAAATATATTTTAGGTTAACAAAACCCGTCAATAACAAAACACATCACAAACAAAACACGTTAATACACATAAAATTGAGGAATACAGAAATACGCCACGATAAATCGAAAAAGAGATACTTGAAATAAGTTTCATATTCCTAATGCCTATGCCGTGTAATACAATATTTTGAAAGAACAACGCAAACTTGGGTTGTAACTCGAATATTTATTGTACTTACGGTACATACAAATAAAAAAAACATTTTTTTTGCTTACTTAGTGTTATTGCCCGAAGTTTCGTCTCCGGAACAAAACTAATTTATATCCGTCTAATCGCCATTCTTCCGATTTGTCAAATATTTGTCAGGGCGGCCGCTTGCACTCGGAATGAGCTCATTTTTTGCGAGATTTAGAACCGCACGCATCAATCATAACGTTTAAGAAAGATATTTTTGCGTCTTGCAAAAATTTCTTCAAATTTTTTAATGCTAAGATAAAATATGTTATGTGCCAGCTGGGAATTATTTTTGAAGTTTGACTTCTCTGTACTACGTTATTAATATTCTTATTAGTATTCATTGTATTATTATTGGTTTTTCCCAAATATAAACCATATAATTGGTACATAAATTCACAAATAATAGCTCTGTTTATCAGTTGATAATGAAACGATAATCCTGTGTATGTTTTAACATAAATTGAACTCGGAAAAAATCGTGTGTTGATTTTTTAATTTTTATATTTTGAATGGATCTATTTTCAATCGCTTAAAATTTTATGTTTGTGTTTTCACCACAGATATTTAAAAGCCTTCTAGGTTTTACTTTTCTATGGTAAGAATTATCACGAGACTTGGCTTAAGGAGACAAATTAAAACACGGAAAGTTAATTTATGATAAATTAATTAGTAATTATGTAAATAAATTGACAAAGTCACTTGACACGAATTAATCTGCAGAAATAATCTCCAATTCACACGACCTCGCAATTTATAACGCGTCTTTAAACTCTTTATTATCGCTGGGTAACACTTTAGAGAAGTTTCTGTTCACCATCGCACGTAAGTAGGTATTTCGCTTAATATCTGTCGCTTCGATATTCCACGACTGGCCAGCCCACGATAAGAAACGTCAAAATAAACTGACTCGTCGCGGCTTGGACCCGCTATTTATACGCAACACATTGGTTTTTCGAATCCCCGAGAACATTATTTTCATTTTCAGTGTTTGCGAGAAGGTTCCCTTCACTTCTAGGCTATTAAAGGCGTCTCCTGAATAATGTAGATAAATCTAGAGTGCTGTAGGATGTTCTAGAGGGTTTCATAACGCACAATTCCTCCCGTTTATCATTTCACAGTATAATTTACCGACTTTTTTCAGGCGTTCTACATTTAAAAATCTAAGATAATTATCATATACCTACTCGCAGTTAAGCTTCCGGCTTATCATACGATTTGGATATTTATTGAACCTGGCAATGGTAATGTTACGCAGTGCATGCACCGTTTTTGGAGCAATTAATAATATATATATATATATATATATATATATATATATAATTTTTCGGTATTGTGGTATATTCACTTCCTGAGTGTGATACGTTTTCTTTGAAATAAGGAAGAAATTGAATACCCGATCTTGTTCAGTAATTATCACTTTTATTCATAAACAATACCTCTGCGTGCGACCGTCAGGGCCCGAATGCCGTCGCCCGCTTCCCCCGCTTCCTACCGCATGCATTCATCTCTTTTACACTATCACTACGCACTCCTCACACACCACTCTACCACAGGTATGTTTGAGTTTGGCACATCTCTTACCATACATCTTAACCTAGGAAGTCAAAAATATACTTGCCTGCATTAAAATACATCGATTTCTTTCATTAAATATCGTTACTGAATTTACTCGAACATTAAATTATATCTAAATGTAGGAATTTTATAAATAATATGTAAATTCAGTAACATACGATTGTGTTATTTTAGAAACTGGCAATGGGAAAGTTGCACATTGCATGCATTATTTTTGGAGCAATCACAATATGGATTTTAGCTGTACGCTCGTGAAAAATCACGAGACATCACAATTTCAGGATTATGAAGCTGAAAAATTATGATTAGAAAAATATTTGTTTTTTAATTTGCTTTTATTTGCTAAAAACTAAATATAATAAAACATTAATGTAAAAAAGTAAAGATCGCGTAATTCGGTGGGGGCGACGCTTGCGTGTAGCCTGAGCCCGCGCTGATTGCGCGTCACACTCTAATTTTATCCACAATTTACGGACCTGAAAACAGAAAATGAACTATTATATTTAGAATATTTTGAGTTTGTCAAAATTTTTCAAAACACAGTACTGGATTTTATCCCGAGGACATAATTTTAAATAAATAAAAGCTTTGGATGCCGGCCGCGCTAATGATAATTACATCATACATATGAAACGGGTTGTAAAACTTAAATATACGAGTATATACAACTTCCAAAATTTTGATAGATGTGGTATTCTATCATTGGTGGAAATGGTGAACGTTACATTGTGTAAAATGATCACTTAAGGCGATCGTCTAGCAGAATGAGCAAATTTCACCATTTTTTCTCATATCTTCTCTTGCGTTTTTTATTACATTTTTGTATGGAAATATCTCATTTTAAAATTTATTCATCAGGTTACATATATTTTAAATACGAATATCTTATTAAAATGTCATAAACTAAATTAAATAATTGATTAATAAATTACCAAACCTTCGATGTTTTAAAAATGAAGAAAATTGCTCCACTTTGTGGGCCTTTTATGACTGAACGGCGTGTGAGATGTCTTTTTTATTCAATAATATTACAAAGTTAACGATTATCTTAAATTTGTTACAATTATAGTAAAATCTGTTAATACGTTTACATGCAATTTATGTTTTAAAAAATACTGTTTTTTAAAAATATTTTATTTTTTTGTGGGTCTTTTTCAACTCTTTTTACATGGTTGACAACTTTTTTACTTCAATAGTCAAAAGAATAGATATTATAATTTTACAATAAAAACAAAAAAAAGTCAAAATCTTTGTCGATATTCCTGATTTTAGATATTTAATCAAGACGCAACGTATTTATAACACAATACGCAGTGCCTTGATTAAATAGCTAAAATCTGAAATCGAGAATAATTTTTTGATTTTTTTTGTATTAATTTTAAAATAAAAATGTCTATTCCTTTAATTTATTAAAGAAAAAAAGTTATAAACTATTTTAAAAGGATCGAAAAAAACTCACAAAAATAAAAATAATTTAAAAAACAGTATTTTTTAAAACATAAATTGCATGTAAACGTATTAACAGATTTTTCTATAATTGTAACAAATTTAAGATAATCGTTAACTTTGTAATATTATTGAATAAAAAAGACATCTCACACGCCGTTCAGTCATAAAAGGCCCACAAAGTGGAGCAATTTTCTTCATTTTTAAAACATCGAAGGTTTGGTAATTTATTAATAAATTATTTAATTTAGTTTATGACATTTTAATAAGATATTCGTATTTAAAATATATGTAACCTGATGAATAAATTTTTTAAATTAGATATGTTCCTACAAAAATGTGATAAAAAACGAAAGAGAGGATATGAGAAAAAATTGTGAAATTTGCTCATTCTGCTAGACGATCGCCTTAAGCCGCCGTATGATAATTCGTAAGCCCTATGAACACCCAAACACTCCTACTTTCCCATAAAAAATATACTTTCGTCTCTATGAGACATCTATAATATGTGTCTTTATTATATTTAGAGTAGGGTGTTGCTTCATTTGGAATACTTAACGTATGCCATGTGATCAAATTCGAGGTCATCCACCCTTGAAAAAAAATCACCCTTGTTCCGAATGTGTCATATTTTGTTTATGAGAGTATTGATAGAAGTGATAAATGTTGTAATAAAACTCCATCACGCTAGCTGATTGACAGTCAATATCCCACATGGGTGGAGAATATTGTTTTTTTGAATAATGGCGCCGATAACTTCCTTTACATTTCATCCAAGGTTACTTGGAAAAAAATATTATTTTCAATAAAATAAGGCAATCGCGTTATAACATACATTGTACTTGACACCTTCAAGATTAAAAATTAATTTTCGAAATATAATTTGTCTAAATATAAAAAAAAAACATTTTCGAGAGCGATTTTATAACAAGTAAACAATACCTACTTACGTTTGCTATTATATATTAATTAATTAATATTTGATAAATAACTGGTTCATATATATTGATAGGGGAGGGCTTCCCACCCACCGGTGAGCTACTTCTATAACTTTACGTCCTGTATATAACTATATTTTATTTCGTCATATAGGCATTTGTAATTTTTTACATGCGTTAATTTTTTCTGTCTTGTATAAATCATTATAAATTATAACAAGTTATAACTTTTTATGTCTGAATTTCAGCTTTACATTAATTAGTTATTTGATATCCTAGTAAAGGTACTATACAACTCAAAACACATAGTTCTCTTCTATAAAACTATTTTAATTTTTTTTATGAAATATTTAAGAAGTACAATACAGTCTATGATGTAAACAGATTATTTTTACATTAACGTACATCAATGAACTAACCGTATCTGTTAATACAGATTACTTATTGCTGAAATCTTACGAAATTTTCTACAACTTTTCACAGAATGCCAATTAAAATGTAATGTCGCGATATTGCAAAAGAACCGTTGCCAATCATCGACGCTATCAGATACAAATCTCAGATAACGGTTAGTGTGTCACCGGTTAAAATACCATCACTAGCACGGAAAACTCTGGCAGTATCTGACGAGCCTGGGTCAAATATGAATATAGATTTCGTTGCTACCCTTCAAATTACATATTAATTAAAGGATTCAAAATATATTTATATTAATATCAATATACTGTCATGGGACGTGGCCATGGGAGGCAAATAAAACACTAAAAACAATTTTAATTTTTTATCAATTTACCAAAAAGTCACTGTTCTTAAATTTACAGTCCCCAAATGTTCCTAGAATATTTTATTAACTTGTTATTACACTGTTTCTGAATTAACACTAATTATGCTGTTTCTATCGCTTTGATAATTTTCGAGAGTATCCCGTTAAATATTCGCAAGTAGGCACTTCACCCGATATCTGTCACTTAGTTTACAATGCGCTGGTCACACTGTTTTCGCTATGGTTTATCGCTGGTAATGACGCGTTTCTATGTCGCAATTGTCAAATGATTCTTCCCCCGGCACTTTCTTCGTCTTTAATACTGAACATGTTGGTATTTTTTTCGTTCGTCTTTTACTTTAAGGTGTTAGTAAAATTATTTCTTATTATTATTTTCTTCATTATAAGTACTTACTTTATTGTATTTCTTTGATTTTGTTATATTCACTTCCATTTTATTTATTATTTCTTATTATTATTTTCTTCATTATATGTACTTTCTTTATTGTATTTCTTTGATTTTGTTATATTCACTTCCATTTTATTTATATTGGTTTCTTTTATTTTTATTTTATTTACCTTT
Organism: Agrypnia vestita; assembly: GCA_016648135.1. Classification (NCBI taxonomy): domain Eukaryota; kingdom Metazoa; phylum Arthropoda; class Insecta; order Trichoptera; family Phryganeidae; genus Agrypnia; species Agrypnia vestita. Next base: position 42,297 of record JADDOH010016535.1, read on the forward strand.
AATTTTTTTTCTTCTTACTATTACATATGTTACTTTATGCTCATTTTATTACTCTGTAATGTGTATACTGTTTTCTTTCTACCTATGTATTTTATATTATCCTATTTACTTTCTTTCTTATTATATTTTCTTGTATATTATTATTATTTTTGTTTATGCATATGATATGTATTTTTCTTTTAAATAAACATTTATCTTAAGGTGGCGACAGTGAATGGTTTTGTTCTAGCAGCCGTGCCGCTTCACGGCAGTTTATTCGACCGGTGCGGAGCAGCATGGTCCTGCTTGTTAGTTGAAAAAAGTGTCAACCTGGAAACGATTGAGTAGTACCGATATGGAAGCTTTTGCTCTTAGAAAGTCCTGGGTAAGTGGTGGGTACCATTCACTGAACATGTTGGTTTCGCGGTGCCTCGAGAACTTTCCAGTATTTACTCGACTTTTCTAGTGTTTACGAGAATCTTCTAGTTGATTCTAGAGTGTTGTGGAGTGTTGTGTTGTTTTTAGCAAAGGGAATGTTAGAACGCCAAACTGCCTCTTTTTTGCCGTCACCCAGTGCCGAGGAAGACAAATGGTACAGAGAAGATTATATTTTAACTGGGAGTTCCGTGTGCCCGGCATTGCGCGTGGGCGGTGTTCGCGATACAATTGTGACCAATGGCAATTAGTAACATCGTGTTTAGCTACAGCGGTGCGCGTCAGAAAATATAACACTCTTCTTAGTAGCCCCTTTTTATTTATTTAAAAACAACATCAAAGTAATACATATTATATTATTACCAACAATAGCGCACACGTTTTTCGGCCATGTGGTCTAGCGGTACAGCGATGGCAGATAAAAAGATTTTTGAGAATTCTTGTTCTTTGATAGACACATCCATAAAATTAAAGAGTTAAGGTTATAATTACGGTCGTTGGACATGAACTGTATATTTTACTGAGAAGCAAAAAAGGACTAGCGGAGATGTAGGCGGAACTGTTCTACACCTCCACCGTGATAGGACGCTCTCCCGATGACGTAAAATATCCGTTTTATTTAACACATAAATACATCCATAAAATGTTTTCATACGGAAATTTCTTTAACACTAGCCCATGAGACATAATAATTGCAGGATTTTAATGCTGAAAATTCATTTATAGAAAACCATTTGTTTTTTTTAATTTGACTTTATTCATTTAAATTTTAGTATATTTACAGCAGCAATTTTTTAATGACAACAATTTTGGTGAATGTTCGCTGCTGATCAGACACCAATTTCTCTAAATTGGTGTATGTCCTCGGTAATTTCAAATAGCCCCTTTGCTCCGAAACCGGTCCACCACGGCCATAACAATATCCTTCTAATCAAGTTCCTTACATTTTCCCTTGAATAAGTCTGCAGGAAGCGATACTTCGATTCAGGAATAATACGCGTGTCAAGATTAATATCTCTTGAATCTCTTACCCGTGGACATCTTAATGCGGACAGACAAGCAGGCAAGCATTCTGAATAATAATTATCCGAATTTCCAGCCGAAGTTGCCCGCTGCACGCCTCTGAGAAAAATGTATTTTCATGTTGACACAAATAGCGCAATATTCATATTTAATGTTTCGCCTATACCGGAAAAGAGAATTTTTCATCGGAATATCTTTGATGTCGGCCGAGAGATATATTGTCATCATTTATATCGGGTGTTAAATGCGGCACAAATTATCCGTGACCTTATGGCGGGAATAAAATGAAATTTAGTACATTTTTCCGGAAAATTCGGCGTCACAGAACTTTCCCGAATCCAGTAATAAATGTATTTTGCGCGAGATTAATCTTATCACGCAGTAAATTGGCACAATTTATGTGGAATTAACTCGTATTGATTAAAATATTACTGACTTAATAGTAACTAGCATAGTAACGTAAAAGTATATTATAATTTAAATAATGTTATATAAAATTCATTTAAAATACTAGGCTTCATTCTTCGCAAAACTTCAATTTTTGATTGTTCTCAAATAGCAATAAAATTATATACATTTTTAATTCATAGTAAGTTAGAATATGCATCGCTGATGAGGGCACAACACTATCACAAATGTATACAAATTATAGAATTCATCCAAAAACGAGTTACTAGAATATTAGTTTTTAGAGAAGGTACCAGCAATCAATTTGAATCATATCGGGACAGATTGAAAACGATATTATCGTGAAAAGTATAAGTGTCAGAGATTTCAAAGTCTGAGCGGAATTTCATAATTAATATTCTTTTCATAAAATGCTTCTAAAATAAACAAACGTGCTTTTTTAAAATCAGTCATCAATTGTCAAATTGAAACTTTTTGCTAAATGAGGAATATAAAGGCAAAGGCAGCAATATCCAAAAATATTTAATGCAGGTATCGAGGATTACTAATTATAATGTACTATATAGTCGTTGTATATATAATTAATCCTATGTGACGTTTTAGTGCATTGTGAGATAAACGAATAAAACTGTTTTAAAAAATAATTGCACAGACTAGATTTATAAAAATATTTTAAATAATTACTAGGCAGACTTTCCAGATAAACAGAAATGTTTTTTTTTAGTATATCTCCATTATTTATATGAAAAATTGACAAATTTATTCGTTCATTTCGGAAACGGCCCATAGGATTTATGATATATACAGAGACGATATTTCAGATTTTATAAGAAATATAACCTTTGAATTTATAGGAAACATGATTTTGGGTGGGATAGATATATAAAATCTAGAATTCAGTACATTCTCAATTAGTAATCCTCGGTGACTGCATTCAAATCATTTTTTTTATTTTTTTGGATATTGCTGTCTTTGCTTGTATAGCCCTCAAATGATCATATTCAAATATTTACCTCGCCCTCAATTTTTGTCATTTTCAAAGTGGCATTTTGCTTCAAATCCACTAATATCAAGTATTTATTTTTTCTGCGCTCACTCTTTGCCTATTATTTCTTCTATCACGCTCCTCATCAGTCAGCATTTCTTCAGCACTCTCCAAATAATATTAATACTTTGACGTTGTTCTTCTGTTGTATTTGACACTCCTTGCCCGGCATTCAATGATCTACTCGATGAAGTAATGGTAACCAAAGGTTAAGCTGAGTAAGGAAAGAATTTTGCACCTGTGGAAGGGGATGAAAGTTGTACGTACCCCTTGGACACTAGGACTTCGTAATGGCAAGTTAAGAAAAAAACAATGTTAAAACCCAGACAGGTGTTAGACGGTTCTGGCGTCAAATTATAATCTTATAAAATATTATTCAATTTTCTGCAGACGTTAGGTGTAAAATGTGTGTTAAATAAATATCTCGTATTTTATCCAAACAGCTTACTAAATCAAACTGTTAATCCGATGGGTTTTGTAAATTGGCCTCGAGAATTTAAAGTAAGACGTGCTTTAATATTTACGACAAAGCTTTCCTATACTTCCTGTAGTGAGTGTATTTTTAAAATTTATTAAGGCGATCGTCTAGCACAATGAACAAATTTCACCATTTTTTCTCATATCTTCGCTTGCGTTTTTTATCACATTTTTGTAGGGACATATCTCATTTTAAAATTTATTCATCTGGTTACATATATTTTAAATACGAATATCTTATTAAAATGTCATAAACAAAATTATATAATTGATTAATAAATTACCAAACCTTCGATGTTTTAAAAATGAAGAAAATTGCTCCAATTTGTGGGCCTTTTATGACTGAATGGCGTGTTGAGATGTCTTTTTTATTCAATAATATTACAAAATAAACGATTATCTTAAATTTATTACAATTATAGCAAAATCTGTTAGTTTGTTTACATGCAATTTATGTTTTAAAAAATACTGTATTTTAAAAATATTGTATTTTTTTGTGGGTCTTTTTCAACTCTTTTCACATGGTTGACAACTTTTAAGATAATCATATATAAGTGTTTATACAATAAGAAAATGTAAAATCCATATACTGTCAACAACCGGTTCAATGAACAGGAGGCAGACTTTTTCAACGAGGGAATTTTCAAACTCAACTCGCAATCTCATAAATGACGTCAACAGGAATTTATCGAAAATTTTTATTTTTAATCAATATATATTATATATATCAATATATATTATATACTCATAGAGATGAAATTAATTTTTTGTGGGAGAGTAGGTATGAAGCCTTTTATTTGGGTGTTCATAGAGCTTACGACCTATCGTACGACTCGCTTAAGTGATCACTCTGCACAATGTAGCGTTCACCAATTCTACGCATGATAGAATACCACATCCATCACATTTATGGAAGTTGTATATGTATTTACCCCTTTCACATGTGTGTTGTTATTATTACTAGCGCCACCGGCGTTCAAAGCTTTTTCATTCCTCTAATCAAATACAGATGTCACTAATGAGGTATCTATATTTTTGATTAGAATTTAAACGAACCACCGAATCATTAGCATTACACTAGAATACGCCTGAAAACTATTTCAGTTTTTAAACCAGTTTTTTATTTTGATTAAAATTCCTTGTAATTACAAAGCTAGTGAGGTGCAATAAATTTTCATGAGTTAATAACTAAACGATTTTAACTCTAAAAATGGTCTTCGCGTATAAATATTCAAGACCTG
>JADDOH010016537.1:0-25243 GCA_016648135.1 Agrypnia vestita
TTTTGACTGGGGTGAAAATCCAGGAGTTTTAAATTCATAGATTGATAAATTGAAGATATCTAAGAGATCCTATACAGAAGAAAGGAGCCAATTTGTAAACCCTTCTGATTCCACATTTAAGGAAAAACTTCGAGCGAGAGAAATAGTTTCAAACCACACTCAATAAATTCGAAGAAGGTTATATATGTTTCAAACGAATTTCTAGCGAATGATGAGCGATGATGATGACGAATAGTGGCGCAAAAATAGGGACAGCTAAAACACTAAACATATGAGCAATGAATTTGGTATTTGTTGTTTTATGGCGATTAATGAGAAACATGGATGAATTCGAACACATTTACAGATCACGGTGAACTCATCGAACGAATAAACATTAAAAGAAAATAAAATAATTCCAAATGAGTCGTTAAAAATCTCTACCCAGCCAACTCTTTTTTTATATTTGAATTTCAATACAAAAATTTTATAATTAATTGCATATTTTTTTGAAAAGTGTTCATTGTAAAGATATTTTTTTAAGGTTTTTTAATTTAATTATAAAAAAAAACTTTTATTTACGAAGATATGACGTGTAATACAGTTTGGATTCTTTCTACAAAATGTCCAGTACTATCCGAGGCGTAGAAAACGTTCAACCCACTTGGATATTTTCTACAAAATTATCATCATGTAATAACAATGGAATTAAAAAGATTCATAATGCATCCATACCACATGGATGTTTTCAATTAATATTTGTTTGCCAATGATTTATAGATTTGAAGTCGAAGAAATCAGTGAAACCACTATGAGTTAATTTAACGATGGTGTCCGTGATGTGGGTTAGAAAAATTCTGTATTTACAAAAAACTCCTCTCCTACTCGACGAGTTGTATTACTCTTGAAGAAGAGAAATACCACTGCAAAAAATTGTTTCTATCTTCACTGTAAAAAAATTGTATTTACAAAAATAAAATAAAATAAAAATTATAGCACTTAGACGATTTCGGCACATAAAGATATCGTAGTGAGCTACCTATCCAAAACCGTACATAACTTATTTTTAGCTTTTTGTGTGATGGTCGCTTTCTGCATAACTAAGTCCAACTATGATTAACCACAGCGTCAACACTCACAACAACACACCAGCCCTGATGATAGACCTTGGAATGGGATCCGAAACGTCGGCCAGAAAGGTCGTAAAAACGCGTCATAATACCCCAGAAAACAAAAACCAGAAGAATCTGAACGGCCGTGAAAACCCAAGAATAATTTTAAAAGCATAGATATTTGTAAAAACGGGTTGATTGATTGGTGGAAAACTTTTACTATTACTACCCACTAATCAAACAACCGGCCCTATGCGGGTTACGTACGTTGCGAGATTTAAATTCGAGGCTGTCAGAATTACAATCTAATATTGTTCAGGTCGAAGATTTGACTCAGTTCTTTGTGCGTGATAAAACAGAGATGGCGTCTCGTTGTATTTAACGACAGTTTGTTTTGTCGGTCCGCGATAAAGGTTCGAATTTCATCTGCCACGTCGGAGGCGCGTGTGGTCCGACGCGTCGCCGTCCGAGATGACGCGCGAATTGTAAATCCGACACCGCTCGAAAGCCGTTGTTTTAAACGTAATAACGAGGATTGATAACGGCAGAAGAGAGAAGAGAGCAATTAACCGTTTTACCGCCTCCTCCATAAAGGTAGGAATGTTTGAGCCGGCCAATAAAGCCGTTTGACATATGACCTCGCTCGCTCCAGTCACCGGGAACCATTTGATTTAAATTTAAATACACAACGGGCCAATCGAATCTGAGGAATAACAATGGAACGCTGTTCTACTGTCATTTCGGCGGCCATGTTGCGTCGAGAAAATAGAGCGGGTTTTCTAACAGTGTGCTGTAACGGCATTACCGACGGGTCCCCGATTACAACGATTACTTAACTCAGATTTTTTACTCCATTACGTTGAAACGCATCACGCGCCGAACGCGAACTGTCGACAACTTGTTCGGCTGCAGAGGTCTTCATCCAATCTGTTGTACGTAACGGGAATGCAATCCACGCGGATGTTGGGACAGTCTTTCGTACTATCGATCGTCGGTCATCGGCACGTGACACATCACTTAGGGCCGGTTGCTTGTTAATAGTATAGTATAGGATTTTAATGAAAACGGGTCATTTGATTGGTGGAAAACACAAAAATCTATTGTTTAAACAGGTCCTTGGAAATACTCTGCACTGTTAAATGGAAGACTACATTTCATATAGAATAGAAGATCATTGTGAAGATGAAGAGTGTTCGCTGTACCTGAGTAAAAGAGGATGTTTATTGTAATTTATATAATAATACACAGAATACCTATACTTTGGGAGAAATGTCGACAGATAAGAGACAAGCGACATGAAAATTTGCGTTTTTTATCTTCAATATTTCTGACTTATCTTTTGTAAAACTTTAAGACTATCAAGAAAGTCATTTATATCGAACATTAAAAATTCATTTACTTAGATACAAGTCAAATAAAGTGAATTCTCATAAATTATTGTATTAAATTATCTTTCCAATAAACCACGTGAATTACCACAATTTTTGTGTTTTATTTTTTTTAATTTCTATAGTTGTAAAATCGATGCCCTTATGAATATCTGTTTATTTAGTATTTGAAAAATATATACTATAGTAGTATTTTTATCTTTAGATGTGTTTTTATCATGTATAACATTAGACGCGTTATTCCCGTACTAGCTATGTACCAAATATTGCATTGAAAGAGACAACAAATCAGAAATCAGGTAATTTGAAGTCACGGTGACTGTGTCCCTTTTTCCCGGGACTTTTTTTTTCGACGTAGCGTTCGTTTGATAACGAATGCAAAGAAGGCAATTACCTAATTTTGAGTTGCCAAGATTTCACGCTTGTAACGTAGGTATCTACAGTTTATTATGTCATTGATGTATAATGTGTTTATAGTTTTTTTATTGAGTTTAAATCGGGCATCTTCGTGTGTTCGGTATCGAAAAACCAAGTGTTAACCCTTGATGCTGAAACTTGTGACAAAGATATCTGAAAACATGAGATATTTACATGTTTTTTACAAAATATACTCGACCAAAATTTCTTTTTAATAATTGTTAAAAAAGAAAATGCGTATTTTAGGCATTCACTAACACGGAAAATATCCAAAGGAGGTTAATTTACATTTTCAACGGAAATACTGCCCGTGGCCGAGTAGCAGCCATTAAGGTACAGATACACATGCTTCTTTACTGGCATGCTAATGAGCATGCCACTAATAAGCATGCCCTAACAACTGTACACACTTGCTCATTACTGGCATGCTTATTAGTGGCATGCTCATAAATAAGCATGCCCAAAGCTAACAATCAAACACACATGCTTATTAGTGGCATGCTCTTGTCATAGAATAGAGACGCTCTTGTTCAAAATGGAAACTTTGCAAACTGAAATAGAAAATTCAAGTGAACCAATAAATCAAAAAAGTTCCCGAGTTTCCATCCGCACATTTTTGATTTTAGTTTGCCTATTAATAAAGTTTCGTAAACATTATTTCTCACTATATTATTTTTACACAACGGTGACCGAGTATTCCACAGACATTCGTGATTCCTATAATAAGTCACGAAAAGTAATGTTTTATCATCTCCCCAACGCGCCATATTTGTTTCATTTGTCGCGGACTGAGAAGATCGCATTGATAATACTAGCCGCGAAGCCCGCGAATGACATAAGCATGCTCATAAATAAGCAAGTCTGTTCACACATGCTCCAAAGATACCCCTTCTCTATGGTGAATGACAGTGGCATGCTTATAAATCAACTGGCGGTTGATTTTTGAGCATGCCACTAGGTGGCATGCTCATTTCTAGCAATGTGCGTACACACATGCCACTAATAAGCATGCCACTGTCAAAGTCGATACTGCGCATGCTCACGTGCCACTAAAGAAGCATGTGTATCAGACGCCTAACTTCTGATACACAATAGATTGTATCATCGCAAATTCGCCTCTCGCGGTGACGTCACGCAACTCTGATCAACCTTGCGGATTTGGATCAGTAGCCAGATTTCGGCAAGTTTTTTGCTCTGAACCAAAGCGAAATACCATTCGGAAATCTCGCTTCACCCGGTCGACGAGCCGATAGCTAAAATATCGAAGCCAAGTATTTCCATACTAAATCATTTCGGCCGCTACGTGCAGTGCAGAGACATAACTGCGCGTAACGGTTCACAAAGCTCGTGTCGAGTTCAAAACGCTAAATAAAAATATATTCTTCGCTGCATAAATAAGGCGCAACCCAACGCGGTAGTCATGAGAGCCGCGTGTGATATTTCTAGGTTAGGAAACCTCGACGTGCGCCGTGCAGGAAGGGGATCGACGAAGAAAGGCACCAGGGATTTTAAATTCAAATTCGGATCAAGGAATTCGATTGTTCGTATTCATCTTGCTGGAGCGCTGAAGTATATTTTCAAGGATTTCGCTTCCCTAGCAGGGAAGAGCAACGTAAAACTTATTTATAGATATTTCTGTGGGATTTTATTTAAGGGGTAACACACCTTCAGTCGCATCACAAAATACAATGATATAATAAACTGTATATACGTTACAAGCGTGAAATCGTGGCAAGTCAAAAAGAAGGTAATTAATTGCCTTATTTGCGTTATCGAACGGACCTTCTTTGTGATCGGACGCGATGGTACGCCGAAAAAAGAGTCCCGGGGAAAAAGGAACAGAGTGTCGTACACTATTGTAAGAACGAGTATGTTATTTTTTAGTTACCGTGACTTCAAATTACCGGATTTTTCTCCATTTGCCACATTTGAAATCAGGATAGTATGGGAATTACGTGTCTATTTATAATACGACAAAATACATTCAAATTAAAAAAAATGACTATCACAAATATAAATTTCGTTTCATTTGTTTACGGCATACATTTGTTAATATTTTACATTAACAAATTATTTTAATAATTTCAAAATGACAATAGTTATTTATGTGCGGTCCCGCAAAGGCCTTCTCCGTGACAAGATTAGAGTGAAATGAATTTCTTAAAAAATGCAAGTTGACAATTCATAATATGCACAGCAAAAAATTCATTTAAAAAAATCATAAAAGCTACGTGGTAATGTTATTGATAAGATGTGTGCAAATCTACACTAATATATAAAGAGGTTAAGTTTGTAAGTTTGGATGTAGGAGGTATTCTCCGAAACTACTCATCCGATTTCAAAAATTCTTTTACCAATATTTAAAATGGACTTTCAAGGTGGACATAGGCTGTATATTATCTCGATGAAATAAAAGGTATTTTCGTGGTGACATATTTTACAACTTAAGTCGATGAAAAAATGATCGAGCGATGGGTTTTTTACGAATGCTGCCTTAACGGTATATTTAAATACTTTCTATAGAGAAGTTGTAGAACTCAAAAAGGTCTGTAAAAAAGTCCGCGGTGACATGTATCTATATGTTTAGGTTAAAACACTAATTGATAAAAAAAAAATGAATAAAAGTTACTAAAACTTAAAAATCTACGCGTGCTAAGCCGCGCGGGTAAGTTTCAAGAAAAACGCGTAAGAATAATGAGATTTTTAGAATTTCAAGCAAAGATAAGGCAAAATAACGATATTTTTTAAATGTCAAGGTTGCGTAACCCCTTAAAATTTGCAGAATGCTTACATACCTCAACAAAATCGTAATTATTGATAGAATAGGCGTATATCTTGTAGACATTCACTAAGATCTTCAAAACGAATAAAACACTTATTATTCTGCGAGATGTGTTAGGTACAGTGTGAGATCAAAATCGCAATATTTGCAGCAATCTTTCGATGCAATTATCGAATCTTTCGATTCAAATAATTGCATCGCGATTCCAATGTCCATCTGAAGACAGTTTAGGAATTAACTTAACTGCGGTTCTATATTAACTGTCTGATGGAAGCGAACTTGACTAAAAGAAGGTAACTATTTTTATACTTGTATATTCAGTATACGCAATAAAAAAATGTATTTCGCAAATTAAAAAATGCCTGAGTTTTTTATTTCTGAAAATTTTTGAGAAATAAAAAAGCTGAGGCTGTGCCATAAAGGATACTGCCGTAACCTGAAACTCACAAAAGAGCTGAATTTCGCTTGGCAAAAATATTTCAAAGTCGACTGTAAAAAAGTCCAGCCAAAAGGGGGAAAAGAAATGAATAACACAAAGCGCTATAATATATTGATATCTGGTTTAGCTAGGTAGGACCTTGAAAATATAAATACTAAATGGAGGGGAAATAAAGAAGGGGTTGTTGATGCACGAATTGTACTTTCAACATTCGATAAAATTAGTTCCGTTATATTTGAACCTGTTTTATATTCAACCGACCGAGGCAACTCAAAAACCCATACCTTCTAGCGAGGAAGCAACATGGCGTCAAATTTAAAATCTTTCAAAGCGTCACCGTTCCAAGATTTAAAAGACGACGAGGCTTACAATTCCCCGACATGAAACGTGCTTACGGATGCTTGTTCACTAACCATAATATGCACCAACCTTAATGTGTACCAACCGACCCCCTTTCCTCCCGAACACATTCATCATATTTCGCGGCACCCAACCCTATTCAATTGTGATATTCTACCTGCTTCAAGGACAACACTGCCCCGAAAGGTTTCCGACTGTGTTTGGCCGCTTTTCTAACGCGTTATTTCGCAAGTTGCAAATTTTGTGCATTTAAGGTTGAAATTTTACTCGACGAAATTAGAATACAACAAGGAAAAAATGCGCTAATTAGTGTTCACGATAAAATCGCATTAGCCGTACCCCTTAAAAATAATTATAATTTCAATGGCTTGGTAAAATATTTTTAAAAAACAATTTACTCACCAAGTAGATACCTAACAGGGGCGCGCAGTCAGTACCTACATTTAAGCACTAACATATACAGTAGACATTCGATTATCCGCGATGGATGGTGAAAAAAAAAACGGATTTATGATTTGTTAACGCTTGAAAATGGATAGATTTCATGCAGATTATCACTGTTCAATTTTTTGTCTTGAGCGGCAGGTTTGCCGGATGCCGGCTCCTTTTTAAAACATATTTCCCATCCAGGAGACATTCATAAAATAAAAACTGTAGCACCATCACATAGAAATACATTTAAAAAAATATTATATATTTTTTGCACTTACATACAAAATACAACGCCTCGATTATATAGGTGAGTGGTACATTTTTGAAATTTCAACACCAGCTCCTGAGCTGGTGTTGAAATTTCAAAAATGGGCATCTAAAGCAGATTTTTTTTTAATTTTTAGGATCAATATATCACTAAAAACCGACCGAGCTAGAATGATTTAAAAAATATATTTTTACTAGGTACCTATATTTTTTGGCAAAAAGCGGTGAAAAACACGCATTTTTTTTTCCTATTTTTTGACGTCATTTTGTTATTTTTGCATGTACATTAAAAAATTCTAGTTCAGTCGGTTGTTAGTGACATATTGAACGTAAATATTTAAAAAAAATCTATTTTAGATGACCCATTTTTGAAATTTCAACACCAGCGCAGACCCACCTACCAATCGAGGCGTTGAATTCAAATGGTTTTTTGCATAATGAAAATGCGTAAAATAAAGAATATATTTTTTAATGTATTTCAAGAGTATATTTATTAGGCCTAACAAACCCTACATCAATAAGTTTATTCATAATAATAAAAGATCAAAAAAATATCCATTTTTTCGAGCGCCAAAAATAGGATTATCCATGCTAATTCGCTGAATAAATTGAATGTTTAAAAAAGAGAAGAACAGCACTAGATATTTAATTTATAAAAAAATCAATAGAAACCAATTTAATTGTCCACCCCTTTGGTCTAGTAAATTTCCATATCCCATCACGATCACACCCTCTTCTATGTTCCAACAAGCAGAACTAATCCTGGACTACGCTCTCATACGAGTTTAATGTGAATGTGCAGAGCTTATAATGATTTGTTTACTAAAATCGACACTCAAAAACCAAGTTAACATAAAGGTACAGATACACATGCTTCTTTACTGGCATGCTAATGAGCATGCCACTAATAAGCATGCCCTAACAACTGTACACACTTGCTCATTACTGGCATGCTTATTAGTGGCATGCTCATAAATAAACATGCCCAAAGCTAACAATCAAACACACATGCTTATTAGTGGCATGCTCTTGTCATAGAATAGAGACGCTCTTGTTCAAAATGGAAACTTTGCAAACTGAAATAGAAAATTCAAGTGAACCAATAAATCAAAAAAGTTCCCGAGTTTCCATCCGCACATTTTTGATTTTAGTTTATATAATTTTTATTGTAAGATTTGAATCATTCATGCCTATTAATAAAGTTTCGTAAACATTATTTCTCACTATATTATTTTTACACAACGGTGACCGAGTATTCCACAGACATTCGTGATTCCTATAATAAGTCACGAAAAGTAATGTTTTATCATCTCCCCAACGCGCCATATTTGTTTCATCTGTCGCGGACTGAGAAGATCGCATTGATAATACTAGCCGCGAAGCCCGCGAATGACATAAGCATGCTCATAATAAGCAAGTCTGTTCACACATGCTCCAAAGATACCCCTTCTCTATGGTGAATGACAGTGGCATGCTTATAAATCAACCGGCGGTTGATTTTTGAGCATGCCACTAGGTGGCATGCTCATTTCTAGCAATATGCGTACACACATGCCACTAATAAGCAAGGCCTAGAGAAGGTCGATACTGCACATGCTCACGTGCCACTAAATAAGTATGTGTATCTGAGGCCTTAGGCAAACTTTCCCGATGGTTGACGAACACGCCCAAGTGCCCAAACGCGTGCGAAAAAGCATATGTTCCGTCTTACCGCCATCGCTCTCATTACCCCGCACTCCCCTACGCGCGTTAGAAGTTATACTTATTTGGCTTACATAAAAAAGTGAGTTTCCATGAAAGCTAAAAGTTTATTTAAGTAGAACGATAAAAAGAGTGAGGCAAGATATTAAATCTGATTCATAAACATTTATGAAATAAATATTTATTTTTTAATACGGTATCAGAAATATTACAGAATTTATATGTAAATAAAATCGAGTCAATTATTGATCCCGAATTACATCTACGTCCACAGCTTCTTTCAACTGTGACTGAATTGGTACGTATGTCATTATTGGTTTGAGGTAATTAAATTATGTTTTGAATGTTTTTGAAGAAATGTTGTATTTTGTGTGTGTATATAGAAAGTATGTATGTATATATAGAAAGAAGATATTTCGTAGTCTCTTTTAAGAAAGACAATCGAATTAGTTAGTAAACCAAGTGAAATTACCCAATCTTAACTACATAAGTATGAAATATATGTACGCACTTTACTCTTTTCAGCGGCTAACTTCATGGTGTGTAAATTTCCGTCGCATGATGCGCGCGCATTTCATCGCATAATAAAATTTTACTACCTAAAGAAGTACAGTAGATTCCCGATTATCCGGGATAGATGATGAAAAAAATTCCGGATAATCGATTTCACGAAAAATCAAAAATCATTGAAAAATTTACCAAAAATCACGCACTACGCGTGATACTGTTCGATACTACTGTTGATTATACTATCCGAAAATCGCGCACACTTGTGTGCACACACAACAAAAATGCCGCCGGGATGTTGCAGTTACTTAGCGTATTATTATTTACTTCACTAAAAAAAGGCAACAAAATATGAAAGTGAATATAAATATTTTGACCCGTAATTTATGACGGCGACGTTGCTTGCGTCAACTATCAGGAGTGCCACAGTTTTTATGTTTTTTTGGCTATATTTTTTAAAGAAGTGAAAATGTCAACCGGACGCAACTAACCCCATAAAGCACTTAAACAAACTAAATAACAAAAACAGAATAATCATTTTGAGAGATCACTTTCGGACACAACGGACCACCGACATTTTTTACTCTAAACACGTGTTTGGCCACTGTGAACAATGTGGAACATTCTGTTTTAAGAAATATTTTTACAGTGACTCGAAATTTATCCCGGTTAGTCCGCATCCCGGTTAACCAGACACCGGATAATCGTGAGTCTGCTGTATGACTTCAAAAATAAAATATCCATCTTACAGTTGATCAGCTCGCACTCGGAGACCCTTGGATGGCAGCTTTTGTATTTTGTTTCCCTCCAAATCTCTGAAACAAGATAATAAAATAATTACATTTGCATTAATAAATAATAAGAGGTCAGATGACGGATATATATTTTTTCAAATATCAAAGCCTCACACGATATGCAGCAGCAGTCCACTGTCGGCCAAGGCGCCAAGATCTGGTGGCTCTGTCAAACCGCTGTACAGGATTCGCCTGTAAAACAAAATAAAAAAAAACGCATTAAATGTATCATCCCCGAATAAAAAATTTTTCTGGTTAAAAAAAAATTCGTTATGAATTCGGTAGGTACTTGAGTTGCAAACATATATTTTGTAAAAAAATTGACAGAATTTATTTTTTATTTATTTATCTCATTGCTTTACTTTTATATAGGTACATTATTAGTAAAGTTTGATTTTACTATGCCTGTCTCACCAGAGAGCTCTGTGTGGAGACAGGCAAAAAATTCCAATTATAATAATTTCGCTGTCTGTCTGTCCGTCCATCCGTCTGTCTGTCTGTCCCGTAACTTCGTGTAACGTCCGTAACTTTATAATAATTTTGACCGAATTTTTTTTTCAATTTTTTTTAAACTAAATAAATAAATACTTATTCCTTAGGACCCGACTTGTAAAAGTACCGTCATTTTTGACGGGTTACAGCTAGTTTTGATATAATATTGATAGGGTGTAATAGATCTAGTCCACGATACCATGATCCAGATAGATTCCTACCTAGATTATGAATCGAAAATGTATTATCAAAAATGTCCTAATATCAATAGTTATGGAAATAACGACTTCTAATTTTGCATTTTTTTCATTCTCGGACTTATTTTCTTTAAAGCATTGGATTATCATTACAGTACATAACTTATATACTGAATATTCAAAATTCGTTCTTCAATTCAATTGAATATCCAAAAAACTCGAAACAAGTCAAATAAAATTATTAAAATCGTGCAGAAATTTAAAAAATATTTTTTGTAAGGTTTTTGTATGACTTGTATTAAAGTGAATGAATTTTTAATGTTCTATATAAGTTAACTTCATGATATTCCAAGGTTTTATAGAAGTCGGAAATGTTTTAAAAAAAATGCAAACTAAGTAGCTTAGCTCGCCTAATAACTATGATATTAGGACATTGTTGCCTGAACATTTACGACTGTATAATTTAGGCAGGAATCTATGAGTAAAGTATGTGGACTAGCTTTGTTACACCCTGTATTAAAATCTGAATAAAATGATAATAATTTTGAAAGGAATATTACGACATACACATTTTATTTCGTAGAAATTCTTTTAAGTACCTACCGGTACACGAAATTCTAACTAAGCTATTTTCAAAGTACTGGCTGAGTACAAACAAATTTTTAAAATATCAAAAATAAATGTAATTAATTTTCAATAAGTAGGCACTATTCATTTTCATTTCCAATGCACATTTATCCGTAACTATGAATAAATAAATTGTTTATTTGTTTTTTGTTAAAGTCAAGTTAGATTCACTATTCTCACCGTCTAAAAATTGATTAAAATTTATCGCATATGAAATTTAAATCCAGTATTGTGTTCTTAAAATTTTGATCACACTCAAAATATTCTGAAAATATAAAAACTGGCCTTAAAATGAGTTAAAAATTTAAATAATTTTCAAACGTATTCTAGTGTAATGTTAATAATGCAGAAGAATATCATATACCTACATATAAAAAGAGTATTGCTTTAAAAACTCCAATCAAAAATATAGGTATGTATTATTAATATTTTTAATATTTAAAGCATTAACTTTGTGGTCAGACATTTTAACAAAATGTTTTTTATAACACACCACTATGACATGTGTGGCTACAGTGATATTTAAATGCTAGTATAGTGGTTGTCCTGATGAAGAGACTCGTTACGTCTCGAAACCGGTAGACAAAAAAGTAATTTTTAGTGGTAGTATACTATATATAAATAAATAACATTTTGTTAAAATATGGATATCTCATTTCCAATAGCGACATAGGTATGTACTGGTTTATGAAAGTATCATGGGAATGACAAATTTCAATCAGATGGCGGTAGTAAAATACAACTCACATAATAATATATGAAACAAGGTGTGCAAATTAAACATATATGTATACAACTTCCAAAAATTTTTTATATGTGGTAGTTAATCACAGGTGGAATTGGTCAACGTTACATCGTTACGTCGTAAGTGGGGAACGCAATCCCGAATCGGGATTGCCCTTGCGGGATCCCTCGAGATTAGAATTTCCAATCCCGCGTGATCCCTATGGATCGGGATCCCGAATAATTTTGTGTTTTTTTTTTTGTTTACATAGCTGAATTCCAATTAACGACAATGCCTTTCATTTTTATATCAGCAATTTTGATAAAATGTTCATTATTAATCATTGTATTAAAGTTTTTGTAGGCGTTTTTCCAAGTATCAATCAGTCAATGTAGTAGAGTAAAAACTACTAACTAGTAGTAGTTTTCATTACTATGTTAGGTTGATAAAATACAGCAGCATTTTCTTTCAAAAATTTTTTTTTCAAATTACAAAAATTTCAAAAATTCAAAGCTATTTTCATTATTTGAATGTGACACGAACATAAGTTTTAAGTACTTACTGAAAGCTCTATAGACATGTACAATTAAACATACAAAAAATAAAAAATGCTGATCAATCCCGATAATCTCGTCCGATTTTTCGGTTCGGGATTGATCTCGTAAAATGCCTCGAGGTCTCGCGGGATCGGGATTGCATTCCCTAGTCGTAAGCCCTCAAATGAATACTCAAAAAAGATTGCCATGCCATACTTTCCCATTTAAAAAAATAGCTCCGTCTCTATGAGACATCTATAATATAATATCTTAATTAAATTTAAATCCGTCTGACGGTGGCTTTAAAAATCATGCGAATTACCTACTGCACCGTGGATAAAGAAGAAGAGGAAACTGTCATTTTAACCGGTTGCACAATAAATGTCATTTGAGATTTGCATAAAGGTAGGTAATTGTATCCATGATTGATAACCGAAATTTAACTGTTACCTAATACCGACAATTGTCGATCGAATTACGACAATCAGTTACCAATCATCGATACAATCAGATACGCATTTCAGGTAACAGTTTTGACCATATGGAGGTGACGTTTGTGCAAGATCGACTGCACTTGTCAAATCAGTCAGACTAGCTGCAAACATGTTGTCAGGAAAATAATGATGACAAGCAACGCAAAACATACATAATCAGCTTGCCAATGTTTGAATATTTGATTTAACTGTGCTCATATATTACCTACGTTTGTTTTTTTAACTTTTAGACATTTATTTATGCGTTTCAGACATTTACCATACTGTGTAATATATCATTTTATGTGCAACAATTTAAATCACTATCTAACTTTAAGAGAAACAAATCTGAGCACTTTAATATAACTACAGTAAAACCACGTCAATTCTAATTATAATAATTGAAATTCGATAATCTGACAATTCTAAAATCGCCATAGGTAATTCCAAATTTTTAAACCTACAAGTCCAAAAATGTTAATTTCACAGTAGATTAACTCCGATAGTTCGAAAACCCCGATAATTCGTTATTCAGAATAAATTTTCGCCCCTAGCTACATATATTATTACATTTTAGGTCACGTAATTAGATTTTTTTTGGAATTTCAATAATTGAAAAAATATTTAATTTTTTTCGCAAGTTAGAATAATAAATATGCCAATATCTGGTGCTTTAGTAATAAAAATGTTGCGATCTTTGTATAAGCATAATAAATAATGCGTAATATCAGCATAATAAAAATTACAAATGATTTCTTGAAATTTACAAAAACACAGACTTTTTCCACAAAATTAATGGCCTTTTTCATGAGTTTTACGATTTTTGGCGAATTTCGCAATCGCATCCTGATGTTTTTTTTACTTTGAATTTCGAATTAACAGGGTTTCGCATAATCCAAAATGTTTTTTGGGTCTCTTGAATTTTGATTTAACGATGTTCTACTGTATTACAAAAAGAAAACGACACTATTGCTCGAATTCAATAAATTACATTTAGTGTAGTTTGATGTACATCGCTATGCAAGCGCAGCCGGTTTCTCATTTTTCAATGATAATCAAATGTTTTTTTTTACAAAAAAAGGTAATTTTTGCGACAGTTATTACGTTGTCTACGACCTAACCTATCCAATTAACGCAAAAATTAGACATTTATTCATTTTTCGCACATTAAAATTCTCGCAATACACGTGCCACCTGACGACAGACTATGATTATTATCATCAATAAAAAAGTTTGCTCTTATTATTATAATAAAGCTATAAATGCTATTTTTTGTATTTCTTGGGCACTTACAATGTAACAATTTCTTTCAGACATTATTAAAGAGTTTAAATTTACGTGTAAATTTACTTAAAAAACGTGTCGAAACCGGTAGCGTAAATTCTTTACATAATAAGTAACAAATTGTACATTGTAAATTTAAACTCTTTAATAATGTCTATAAATGCTGCTCTGTCACCTAAGGTACTGTGTCAATAATATAGTATATATCTTAGCCAAATGATTTTTTTAAATGGCTAAACCGAGGTTTGAAACCAACCTAGCGTTTTAAAACCGGCGCACAGACCATCGGATACGGAATGCGTCTACATTATCGTATCTGTAATCAAAAGAAACTATTCACCACGGGATTCACTCGCAGCTAATAAGTTAAGGCTCCATTTTTATATGTAACAATTTATCTGTAGGCTAGTGTGCTATGTTTAATCCTATCAAATATATTAAGCGTGGAGGCATTGATATATGAAGAATTATTGTTGTAAATATTCAAATTGATTAACAAAAAAAAATTAACTAACTATTTGGGATACATGCATACTCAGGCAACGAGTATGTATCGCTTTAGACATCAACATCTATAAATGGCGAATCATAATATTTGGACATGTACTATTTAGGCTCACAGTTCAAAGTTTTCTGATCTGACAGGAATAAATAGCATACATAACATTAAAAGACAACTTACAGAGATTTCATCTTCGGTGGTGCCGGGCGCAATAGGTTCTGGGGAAGCCTCCGCAACTTTGGTACATTCCAGATGTATCTAACGACCAAACAGAAATAAAAAAACATGTGCACATATGTATATTATATTTCAATATCCCTGTGACGAAGCGCCTTTGAGTTATTCTAAGTGTTCGGTATTTAAATTTTAAGGTATCATACGCTCTAATTTTGGATCTGGCATTTACTTCACGACCCCCCCCCCCCCCTCCCTCACCAATCTTCGTTCCTGTTCATATTATCAAAGTCTAAATATCTATCATCGAGCGTAGATTGTCATTACCTATCCAATTAACCTTTCGAAAGAATTGTCGTACTTACGCAACAGTTTGTGTATTAAGTACTTACTTTGGAAGATCTGTGAAGTGAACCGTCGAATTTATTAAACATCATAGTGAACCAGACTTGAAGAAGGAACACTCTCTCAGTGGTGAGTTCGGCGATTTCATCCGTGTTACTTTATCCCCAAAAATACAGTCCAATCATCCAGAATCCAAATTTCTCATCCCTTGATTCCCGGCGATTCGCGTCGGAAACACTAAGCTACCTACCAATTTGGTAAATATATGCATGCTCGTAACTAGATACAAGTAATAATAATTACAATACTTTTTATTCCAGAGCAACCAAGCTGAATGTGCAAGACTTAGTCCGCCATAAAAGTATTCATAAGTATTAAATACAAAATTATACTTGTTAAGCTCAAGATAATCAAAATAATAAACAGAAAATAAAAAAATACGTACCATAAAATAATAAGACAATGATTAAGGGCAGTTTGCATCAACTTGGTTAAAAGTTGGTTTAAGCCGAAAAAACGTTTCTTTATCTTTTGAATTTATGAGGAGTTTCCCTATATATTATTTGTATAAAATGCAGGTCTAATATTTTTCGGTAGATGTTTTGAAATTTGATTTGAAAATGTATTAATATATAAAATTCTTCGCCAATAATCGTTATTAGTAACTATTATTGGCGAGTTACTGACGATGGAAAGTTATTTCCGAAACATGTAGGTGTAATTAATAAATGTAAGTAGTTATATACAAATAATACAATCAATATTTAAAAATGTCAACCTACAATGTTGCTGAATCAATTGAAAAAAAAAACTAAAATTGTCAGCGGTTTTCCTTACAAACCAATAATGAGCATAAAATCGTAACAAAACACAGAAAAATTTTAGATTTGCTTGAATCAATAATGTTTGAAAACAGCTAAATAGTGATGTACAATAATAGGAGCTAATAATTATAGTGAATAACTTACAGAGATCTCAAGAGAGGGAAGCCAGTCAGACAATCGGGAGAGATCTCTTGCAATTCCGGAAGATCAACCAGAGATCTAAACATTAATATTGTACGATTATTTTGATAAATTTTTAAATTTAATTTAAATAAAACAGATTTTTTGTAGTTTACTTAATTAACGTTGCTTGCAATTAATTACAATATTGTAAAACCACATTTCAATTATCAACGGCAAAATAATTTTGGTTGAGGGTTTAACACTGTCTCGAGAGCCTAAAATTTAGTCGGAAATTATTTGATTTTTTGGTGATTTTTTTCTTTGCACATTTTAAGGACATATAAAAATAATTTGAAACAGACTTGAAATATTTTATAATATGAAAGCAATTTAAAAAAAAAATCCAATATCTTTTTTATCGTTTGTTAATAAAATGACTTATCGGATGAAAAAATCCGTTTGCTACATTTTCGAAATTTCATTTATAAATACTTTTATGATCTTCTTATTGGATAGTTTATCTTCCCTTCAACTCCCTTCCCACATTCCCCTCCACTCTCTCCACTCGCTGTTAAAATAATTAAAAAATTATTTGACTACGTCACACTTGTTCTAATAAATTGCCGTATTCTAATAAACTATGTTCTAATAAATCACTATATTCAGTGAAAAATTTGTAATTGGCATAATTTTAATATCCATCATTTTATATTTGTTAATATGCTATTAATTTAACTTAAAATAAATTAAAAAAACATGCAACGGGGAAAATTGCTTTTCAGTCACGGCGGAAAAGCTCTACGGGAATTTTTTTTTCAAAAATGTTCGATAAGATATAAGTACCAACAAAAATAATAAATCATCTCCTTGTGCAAAATCACATAATCTCTACCTAAAATTCGGACTCCCAAGATGGCTTAACTATTATAAGCAAAATATATAAGTAGTTACGCTACTTATACTATAGACAATTACACTACTTTGAGCCATCTGATAAATATCGTCACCATCTGTAAATAAAAATAATATATATAAAGAAACAGATCTGTAACAGAAGATTATAAGGGGTATCTGACGTACAAATCTTGCAACGTATCCTGGTGCTGGACGATGTCCAGTCTGCTGAGGTCCTTGCGGGAGGTTCCTCTCAGTTCTACTTGCGCCCTGGCCGTTCCACCGTTCACTGCAGCCAAGGATGCTGGCACTCCCAGAGAAATAAGGGCGGAGATCATTAAATAGTTCCTGCAACAGATTACTCCCGTAAAATTTAAGTAAACACCAAAGTAGTACTAACGCCTCTGTAACTGGATATGTAAGGCCTCGGGTACGATACGAGTAGAGCCTCCAAATATTCGTGATTCCAATTATTCGACTATCGAATAGTATATTCGAATATTCGAATATATTCGTAATATTTTTCAGAAAAGAATAATTTACTTTGGATGATAAATACAGATAAATGAATACATTCCAAATATGTAAAATAAAAACACAATAATTGTAGAGAATTTAATTATTTTAATTTTTAAAAATATATGTTATAAAAAAACAACAAAAAATATATTGAAAAATAATGTTGAATTGATACGTTTATCTCACACCACACGTGCAAGTTTTTTTTTTCATTATTTTGTATATAACTTCTTGTTTGTCGGCTTAAATATTTATGAAAACTAAATACACGTTGACAAAACAATGTAATAAAACTTGTTTCATAAAGCCATAAAGATAGGCAGAAGACGTCCGACAAAGGCGTTTACATCTTTGATGTCCGAATCCGTATACCTGAGTGAGTGAATGAATGCTTGCATACTGACTTCCAGGGTATTCGAATAACGAAAACTTAAAAACAGGCGAATATATTCGAGTTTCGAATATTCGGATTGGGGGCTCTAGATACGAGCGGCGAGCAGTAGAGCGTTAGAGCCAGTCAATGCGACAGAGTAGTGAGGGACGCATTGACGGTAGAGTGGTGAGCTTGTTATATCGTGGCCGGCCTCACTATCCTGACACATTGACGCTCTGCCACTCGCCGCTCGTATCGTACCCGAGGCCTATGGCTAGAGTGTTTATACTTCAGGGTTCCCAAATCGATACGGACCCTCTGGCTCTCATATCGGTAAAGTCTGAAGACATGATTATATTTTTGCAGAATGAATGTGGTCAAACTCGTAACATCTCAAGCGCCGATTCAGCATCTTTTTGGGCATGTTACACAGTGGGTTTTCTAAGAAGGGTAACTGGTGGACAGAGTGAGAAGTGCCGACATGGGCACATACTGGACATGGAGTCCACCCTACTCTTAGATATAGAAAAATCGCAAATGAGGTGGCTTAGGCATGTGCTAAGAATGCCAGAAGAACGGATAGGTACCAAGACGTATCCTCTTGGCAATCCCGGAAGAAAGACGACCGGTTGGTCGTCTTCCAACAGAATAATTATGGACTGGTTAAATAATAAGGAAACATCATAAGACAGGGGAATATAGGAGCACCTTGTCCTTGGGGCCCCGACTCTTCTAGGACAAGGGGATGAAGGTGATGATGATGATGATGATGAATGTGATTTTTCGAACAAAAACATAAGCGTTGGTTACCAATTTAAATTCATTAATACACAGGGAGTGTCTCCCTGTCGATGAAAGGTTGTCATTCTCGAAACTCGAATAGTTAAATATATAATATTTAATTAAACTCAAGTAGAGAAAACAGTTATATTCCATCCATTTTAATGATCATCATGACTCATCTCTACAATGTTAACGCTAACTCCATCAATAATATGAGTATATAATTAATGTTGTAGTTAATAAAATAATATAATAATAGTGTTGATAAAAATAAAAATAAGTGAGTATATATTAATGTTGTAGATAATAAAAACTTGTTGTTGTTTCTTTTATACTTTAATTTAGCTTGTAAATACTCCTCCCATAAGCTCGAGCTTTGGCTCATATTATACGGAATATAATGTCTGTAAAAATGTTATAACATAGAATCAATTTATTATAAAAAACATGTATCTACTGTATAAATAAATATAATAAATAAATAAATAATAAATAAAAATTGTTTTATGAGGACCTCAATAATTGACAGCTCAGGACCTCTTGAAGGGTAAAATGATTTCGCTCACGATTCATATTTAAAGCAAATTCTTACTCAAAGTCTTTTTTTAATGCAATAATTAATTAATTTTAACTAATTAAAAACGTTTATAAATCACTTGGAGTGACTTTACGTCTACCGGTTTCAATACCACTGCATCCTCATTAGGACGGACGCACGCCCATTATATGGTTAGCGAATTCCATGAAATTATCATTTTACAGACGATGATCGTTAATTCGCGCATATATTTTATATCACAATCTCCGCAAGTTTTTTTGATATATTCTACTTTTTAATATCACAGATCACCAAAATATAACATAGTCTCATGAACTAATGAGAAGTTCTCGGTACATGATCTGATTCCAAAAAGTTTGACCTGTTTGAAAAATTACTACGAGCTTGTAAATTTCAAAACAATTATGAAAAGGTCAAACTAAATACTTTTAAAAATATAATATCTTAGTAAACAAGTCGCGCTTTATTACAAAAAGTCATTTTTACTTGAAGAACCTCGGTTTGGAACGAAATTTATAAAAAATCTAAAAAATAACGTATTATATAAAATTAGGTACCTACTGATTGTTTTCTAGGGGAATTAGTAATTCAATAATAAATACTTTAACTGCATTATAAATGTGTCTTAAATGTGTGCGATGGTAGACATGCTTCCGATGTGTCCCAGTCCTCTCGCCTAATGAAGGTGTTTATTTCATCCTAGTACAATTTTATACTTTGTGTAATTACGTATGCCAAACTGTTGTGCAGTTTGGCATACGTATCTATGTAATAAATATCAAAAAAATAAATAAATATGAAACAAAAAAAAAACTATTTTTAATTTAGAATATGGAAGAATAAATTGGCAAATAATTTATGATTTTTAGTAGAAATTGGACCATTGTATAGAATTATTCGTCAAAGATTATTATTACCTATCATTGGTTATTTATACCCAAATGACCAACAAAACGTCAATGGATGACATTTGACGTTTCACGTATAAACATGGCGTACACACGAGAATTGAGAAAGCCGAAAGTTTTCTTCACAAAGAATTTTATGGCAGCAAAATCGGTATCAGCAAAAAAAATTGCGTGTAAAATTTCTGCAAACAAAATAATGATCGATGCTAACCTTTCATTATGCGAATATGTAGGCAAAGAAGAAGAAAAACTGCTTAATAAGCTCTTAATTGATGACTTTTTGGTAACATTACTTGTATAATTAACAAGAAAACACTTTGTATAAACCACTAATTATTTGACTATATATCAACTTGTTTCGGGGCAATGCTCCCTTCATCAGGATACAACGTATACAATTTAATAAACTATTAATTAATTAATAATTCAGTGTTCATTATTTTATATTACATATTTTACGTTACAATTTATTTTATTATTAAATTAATAAATTTTAAAATATTAATATAAATGTACTTTGTTTTCGCCACTTGTACATACATATATTGAAAATGTTTCATGTTTCAGAGTCACAAAATTATTTGCTCTTTTTGAAAAACTACATTATTATTTATTATTAATTTATCATTAAAAGTGTATTGTGTAATTATATTCAAAATGTTCACAAAATATTTATACTTTGTTCTCTAATGTCACTCTAGGATCATCTATTAGGGTCAGTAAAGACCTTTTGACGGTCTATTTGTTAAAAATAAAATTATTTATGCACTATTTAATTAACTAGATTTACAATATCACTTCTTTTTACTCTGATTTTGCAACACGGATCTTCCATTGGTTCACTAAGGCGATTTATTTCACTGTGCATCAAGAATGTGAATTAGACTTCACCTGAAGCGCGGTAGACCACCTCCAGCGGCCCTCATGGTCCAGGATATTGAACGGGAGCTGCCTCAGACGAAGGTGGCTCAAGAGTCACTAATTCAGCGGCCATTAGCGGCGCGTGCTGCACCAATTGACGGCCTGGTGATAATTATTGTCGCAGCCGACCACACAGCGCCATCAATCATCTCTGCTCATAAACAGACATCCTCGTCGGGTTATTAATAGCCCTGAGTCGGATAACGCGCAACATGGCCACGCCTAAATAACGCTGACTGACATACCATTGCCAAGACGAGTAGGCAAACTCAAACATATTTTCGAGAATAAAGAGATCTCAATTAGCCTTAAAAGAAAAGCCTTTGAATCGTGCATACCTACTGTCAGTGGTAACGTATGGAGTGGAGACAGTGGCCCCTACAAAGAAAAGTGTAGAAAAGCTCAAATGCACGCAACGATCCATGGAGAGATCCACTCTTGGAGTAAGCGAATATTTCGCGAATTCTAAGAGAAATAATGAAATTAGGCGCAGAACTAGAGTGTCGGATATCATGGATCGGGTAGCGAAGCTAAAATGGCAAGGGGCAGGCATGTTGCAAGGCATTGAAGGTGACCCACCACATACCCTGGGCTGTTTTATGCGCCGAAGCGTCCATGTCGGCCCAACACGTTCGCCGCCTGGTTGGCATTATTTTATGCTAAAGCGTCCTCCCCACCCGGCCTGTCGTCCCAGCAATACAAGAACCAAGACCAGGCGAGTCGGTCGCGCAAAACCTTCAATGTCCCATGCGAAAAGTCTTTATTTCTTAAAAGGGTTTTACAAAAGTACAATAAAAGAACATCTATAACTAAAAAAATACAATATAAGAACACCCGAGGAGACATCACACGGGACAAAATAAACCAACACCCCTGCTTGGAGGGAAAGGGATAAAACAAAAATAAAAACATATGGCACTTGTGTCAGAAGAGGCTAAAACCACCGGTAAGATACCGATCCAGAAGAAACAACGTAACAAGGCAGGATGCTACAAGATGGACTCCCAGATTTCTGAAGTGCAGACCTTGGGAGAATAAAAGAGGCGTCGGAAGACCTCAAAAGAGATGGGCCGACGATATAGCCGCTGTGGGGGAAAGAAATGGCTACAATTAGCAAACAACAAGGAAGGATGGAAGAGTATGGAAGAGGCCTGTATCCAGCAGTGGAGAGATGAAAGCTGAAGAAGAAGAAAAAGAGAAGACATACCATTACGCCACTTCCTCGCAGGCGCAGGCAGAAAGGATGGAACGGGACGCTTTTCTGCCCTGGCACGGCAAATCTTCGATTCGAGTACCTACTCGATACTCGAGTACCCTCGTCTATTTTTTACTTGATAACCGATAAACCGACAACTGAGTATTTCGATTCAACTCAATTTGTTGCTCCATATGGATAGTGGCGGTTTTGCATCTATACGCCATATTTATTTGGTATACAAAATTTACATTACAAACATACATTTAATTCGTAAATGTTATAACATTTTAATTGACATAAAGGGTGTCTAGCTGATTTTACTTTACAGTTGGATTTCTACCTTGATAATGAGTCGAAAATGTTGAAGCAACCATGACCCGAAATGAATAGTTATTTTATTTAGTTAGTTATTTTCAATATTTCTGACTAATTTTTGCAAAAAGTTGAACTATCACTATAGTACCTAACTTATATCGATTATGAAAAATTCATTCGCTTCAATACGACTCAAATAAAATGATAAAAACCTTGTAAAAAAAGACATCATCATTATCATTTTATTCGACTTGTTTTAAAGCGAATGATTTTTTTCATAATCTATATAAGTAACTGTAACGATATTTCAACATTTAAAAAAAAATCAGAAATATTGAAAAAAAAATGCAAACTTTGATATCGCATATCTCCATAACTATTAATATATGTCATGGTTGCTTGACCATTTTCATCTCACTATCTTGGCAGGAAAGTTTTTTTTCCTAGCTATGAGACACCTGTATATATGAAATAATGCATATCAGATATGTAGGTGAATCCTGCATCGGAAAACCCTCTCAGAGTGATACGAGAGAGGTCAATGTCCAAAGCAATATTGTTCAGCATATCGGTAGCTCTTCCAACAGGCCTAACCATCGCCAGATTGGTCTTGTATACTGGAATGTGAAACAGTCTATGCTGACGATGTCTATGGTCATTATCAGGAACATACAAACTAACGCTCCACATAATTTCAGGATTATCGATCATACCGCGCAACAATCGATAAAAATGCGTAATCAAATACACATTCCTTCTAGTCTCTAAACTATTGTAGCCAAGCATACCCTGGAGAAAGCACGCACAAATATGAAATATGAGACATTTATATTATTGATGGATTTGACGTTTAAGTGGTGAAGTGTCAAACTATTTATTTATTTATTTATTTGATACTTCACCTTCCGATGAGAGATTCTAATTCTCTGGGAACTAGTACACAGTGAAAAATAAAATAATTTAAAAAACCCAAGTGGAGATAACATAGTAAATATCATTAAATATGTTTAATAATCTATGAGACATTTAATTCTTTATTATTTTTAAAATTAAAATAAACTGACGTACTTTTACATGTTGGTTTGTAAAGAATAAATATTTATTTATTTGAAAAAAGAAAGAAGAAACAAAAAATATAAAAGTAGTTACGGGCGTTTCAGGAAGTTAAGAACAGACATACAACGAAATTGTTATTATTGGGATGCATAAATAGGTATATTCTCCAAGTTATCTTATATTATATTTATTATTATTATTATAAGTGCATCAGTTTGAATTATTTTGGTACTCGTTTTATACTCGAATACTCGAGTATTTATTGATTTTACTACTCGACTAGTGGATGATGCCGAGTAAAAGGAGTCTCTACCTTATTTTTATACACGATTTTGTAGAAGCTTTTAAAAGGACTACCCTAGCACTTGGTTTATCTGATCATGCCAGTTCTTCCTGTTGCCTTCAGCACTCGTGTATGATTCGATTTGGAGTATTTTTTCCTTCTAATTTGTGCATGGTTATTCAATGACCAAGTCATTCGCAAATACGCACCCAAAATGTATTTTCATTGCACGTTTTATGAACTTAGCCTAAACTACCAATCTAACCCAACCTAATCTAGTCAAAAAAAAAATCTTCGAAATAAGCTATGTTTGAAATAATCAGTTCGCAAAAGTCCTGTTTGGAAAAATCCCTGTCTAGAAAGATTGTGTCTGCTACTATCTATTCGGAAAAATCCGGTCACCGAAATAAGGTAGGTACGGCTGCGAGACCGGAACAAAACATTAATATGCCAACAAATTTATTTAAGCCATATTAAGCTTCTGACGTCACCTGTTTTCAAAAACATCGAAACTTTCGCGGTTGCTCTATGGTTATCTTTTTTTTATTATTTAATCTGTATATTATTATGTGAGTATGCATATTGTCTGTAGGAACAATATGCATACTCACATAATATTCACATTTCATTATAAAAAAAAAAAAATTTGTTTTCCTGTTTCATCCGGTATATATAAAGGTTGTTAGATTTATTTTGTTTTTAGTTTTTTGTTTTATTTTCAATATATATCTGTGTTGTATTTGTGTTTCGAACATTTCGTCTGTGTATTCTTCTAGAGTCAATTTATATTGTAGCTATTTTTGTAATGGTAAGATGTTACACATTTTGAATAGATTTTCCGTTTGGTCCTCACAATCTTCCATTTGTTTTTTGTTTGCTATCGTTTTTAATATTCTTAATTGTAATTTTTTTATTCTGTCCAAATATGACTGAAATGTTAAACCATAAACCGCTC
>JADDOH010016538.1:0-11166 GCA_016648135.1 Agrypnia vestita
GACTGAGTGCTATTGAAAGGTTTAGTCATTCGAAGTACAAATCCGAGCATTCTATACGCCTTATTGATTAAGGCGTTAATGTGTTCTAGGTATGTCAATTTTGAGTCCAATAGTATGCCGAGATCACGGATTACTTTGACAGGCGAGACAAGTACATTGTTAATGTTATAATTAAATCCTATTGGGTTTGTATTTCTGGTGAAGGTAACACTATGACATTTTTTAGGATTTAGAGTCAAGGACTTGAGCGTACAGTAGTGTGTCAGCCTGTCTAGGTCATCTTGTAATATATTTTTACATTATGTCGTATATATTTTGGGGTCGTTTGAGTTATATGCATACATAATGTTGCTTTTTACAGATTGTGGTTTTGTCCAGAGAAGGAGTCTGAATACAGTGATATTTCTGTCACATTTTTATCCAGATTTTTTTATTAGCCTGCAAGGCTGAACCTATTTCTGTCCATACGTAACAATGAGCAGGGTTTGGAGGAGCAGCCTCATAAGTAGTCAAATTGTATGCACATAATTTACGACTGTATTACATTTATGCAACAGAATTCGCAAGACACTATGTAAGTCAAACATAGTGGCATTAGCAGTACATCTTTTATCTAGGGCCTTTACAGAATTGGCTTCATGACATCTTGCTAAGTTTTTACCATAGTTGCTCCTAGACTCAACTTATCATCCACCGATGCATTATTGTACATCAGACATTGTTTTTTTTTTGTGTTAAACTGATAACAATTATTTCTGAATATTCGGGTGTAGGTGAATTTTGAAACAATGTATGTACATGTCATTATCGGGCTTACATTTTTCAACATATGTAAAGGCTATATATTTTAGAAATTGATAGCGACTCTCCTCGTAAATCAGTACCCCTATAAATGCCGAATTCGGTGTCTTTATCTTCAAAAGCCTTGTATACTGGACCATAGCTTATACAGCGTGTTGTGTGTATCAAACGTTCTACAAATTATAAACAAAAAACATGCTTCATTATGAATAACATAACTTCAAAAAATTGTGACGTTCATTAAAGATAAATTGTGTTTTAAATATTAAGTAAATTATAAACAAAATAGTTTCAACCTCACCCTTTTTTTGATTTTGACACATTTCTACTAATAAATTACCCCTGCAGCTCATTTAGTTTAGAATTTTGTCACATTATTTTTACAAGCAAAAATGCCCAACCGTCACTTGGTCACTATTTCTTGAATAACATTACAAGCAAAATCACTATGTCCAATAGTCAATTTTGCTTGGCGAGAAAATAAACATTAATGCGGATAGTCACTTTTAATAAGTCAATATACTGTACTTCCAAGTTGAAAATCACTTTGTGATTTTTTCCAGGCCACCCTTATGTTAGTGAGATGTCAAATAGTCAATAATCACGTTTTCGCGAAAAATTCACTTGGTCACTTTCTAATGTATGATGACGATATGTTAAATTTTTCATCCCCATAAACCAGTATAGATGTCGCCATTGGTAATCAGATTTTTATTTTTTTTATTAAGAGTTTTTAAAAATGTTGATAATTTGGATGAATGTCATATATACACATAAAAAGAATATTGCTTTAGTCAAATCAAGGAAATAAATATCAATATACTGTCGCATATTCTGTACAGTTTACATTTTGTCAAATAAAATATATGAAGAATTACGTAGCTGGATTCTGACCTCCCCCCGCTGTCATGAAGCCCAGCATAGCATTCTGCCTAATCCCTCTCCCCCTTGATCAGGCCACAAATTTATGAATGCTCCCTTACAAGAGATTTGCTTAAAAACTTACAATTTTAACAGTACAAGCAGCAATTCCGTGATCATGTAATTCGTCTTCAAATAATGAAAGGTCATGATAAAAAATAATTTGTTCTCTTCTTTTTAGAATTTCAATATCAATTTTTTCTTCGGTGGGTGTAAATTCTAGGCCATCTAATAAAGTCCCCTTGTAGTCCGTGGTGAAGGTCCAATCAAAAGATTTCACTTTTTGTTCAAGAACAGGTCTGTAAAAATTAATGAAATTTTAATAAAATCAATAAAAAAATCAGATAACTTAATTAGTTAAGTTTACATTTTCCAGTAATTACGATTGCCAATAAAATATTAAAACTGCTCGATTTGTCATTGCTTAGAAAAACTTAAAGCCTTTAGAGCAGATCATTGATACAAAAAACATTTTTGCACATAAATCAAGTAGAACTATTGCAAGACATATTGCTATATTTAAAATTGAAAGAATATTTATTTTGTGGCAACATTTGTGCCACACTATATTACAACTACATAGGGAATCATTAGTTAATATAGTCTGGGTGATTACTTCACACAATGAATCCATGCAACTAATATTTCTCCTTTATTTTTTTTATTCAAGAAATGTTTTGTCTTATTACTCCCTTTAATATCTCATTGAAAAATCTGCATGTTAACTAATGGTAGATACAGTTAACATGCCTTGATTCTTGCCATTCCTCGGCACAAGCCACCTGGACAGGCGGTCTTCCAGTATCCACATACTTGAGAGCATCCATAGGATTGAACTCAATGCGTCCTCCTCCGGAAAACACAAGGGACAGATTGTTATTTGGGAACACCATGTCAGGTAAATGAGGAAATTTCAATGCTTTATTATACCTGAAAAAGAAATGATTTCATTTAGTGGTGTTGTGGACCGTCAAAATAAAAATTATATTTGTATTACATTAAAAACTAGCTAATTCACCCCTTCACATGGGTAGTAAGTAAGGTTGTAAACCCCAACGGTCTCATAGGCCTATGTTATCTGGCAAATAATATATATAGAAAGCCACAAGGACAAACAAAAATATATGTATGTATGTATATATACATATATACTAGTCAACAATAAAAAGTCAGTTAAATACCAATCATCGATACAATCGGATACAAATTTGAAATGAGAGTAACATGTGTAATTAGTTAAAATAACGGTTTAACCATCACTAGTTACATATTTTTATTTCATCGCTCAAGAATAAATTTTATTCTTTTAAATATTAAAAATAATTTAACCCATAAAAACAAAGTTTTCATTATAAATTCTTTATAGCAAGTAAAAGACCCGTATGCAGAATTTTTCATTTGTGGGGTATAAAAGGGAAGGCAGCAATATCCAAAAAATAAAAAATGTTTTGAATGCAGTCACCAAGGATTACAATTTAAAATGTATTGAATTCTAAATTTTATATATCTATCCCTTCCAAAATTATGTTTCCTATAAATTTATATGCTATGTTTCTTTTAAAATCTCGAATTAATTACATTATAAATTATTAATCTTCGATGTCTGCATTAAATTTTTTTGGATATTGCAGCCTTTGCTTTTATACCCCATATTTGATGTAATTCGAACTCTTTCAAACTTCTTCTCTGTCTCCTATACAGAGAAGATGCTTCTAGGAATGACTAATTTTGCAAAAGATGGTGCCTTTAACTATTATTCGAACGTGATACTCGTTTTTAAATTTCATTCAAACTATGCGTACAGACATAGAAACATCACACTCAGTAAAAAAGCCAAAAAAGGGGTTTTATTTTTGACATGCCGAGAGAAAGAGTTGGTTTCAAAATTCCAACATACAAAAGAAAGACGGCCAGATTTTGCACTTGTTGCGCCATTCATGTTTTCGATTTTTTTCTTAAACGCTATGTTTAATTGCAAATGAAAAAGAATCTAAAAATGAAAAAAATCGTTTTTGAGAAGGGCCCAGCGGAGGGGGGTAGGGGGGAGGTCCTGAAAAATAAAATAAAAATCAGGTTCCCAAGAGGGTTTTGGGAAATTTTCATTTTCAGGATCGGATGAAATGAAAAAGATGAAAAATGATTTAAGTATGGACATCTTTTTTTATTAACACTACCCTGGACATGGAGTCTCACCGGCTCCTGTTTCAATTTGTGTGACATTTTTAACAAAAATTATTCCCAATTGCTTCAAATCTATTTTTATATCAAATTATAGGCCACTAGTAATTAAAACAGGTGAATATATAATCAACTTTATTATACAGAGTGGCGCAAAACTACCGTTATGGTTTGAATGTTTAATATCTTTTTAAATTTATTTATATTTTTTATTTTTATTTCAGAATTTTGTAAAGAAAACTTGGGGAATTTGAAATGGAACACTACACAACAGAACAGTGATCAACAATTGTTGAATTTTATTTTGAAAATCAACAGTCAATTGTTTTGACGTTTTGACGCGAGCTTATCGTAGTTTTTTTAATGTGCGTACTGGACCATCAGCACCAACAATAAACCGCCTGGTTGCAAATTTTCGGCAACGTGGTACAGTAAGATACCTTACATTTAGCGGAAGACCACGTATGGTCCATACGGAAGCAAATATCCAACGTGTTGTGGTTAGTGTGCAGGACAGTCCAGAAAAATCAACATGAAGACGTTTGGCACAACTGGGGCTATCAAGGAGGTCCATTCAGAGGATTTTGGCCACTTTGCACATGTTTCCGTATAAGGTTCAGCTTGTGCAAGAATTGAAGTTGATAGACTACCAACAACGGCTTGATTATGCCATTTCATTCCGACAAAAAGCAGAAGAAGATCGGGATTTCATTAACAATTTGATAATGAGCGATGAAGCCCGTTTCCAATTGAATGGTTTCGTAAAAAAGCAAAATTGCAGGATATGGGCTATGGAGAATCCAAGAACAGTTCATCAGCAACAATTACACCCATTTAAGTGTACTGTTTGGTGCGGTGTATCGTCTGAAAGGATCGTTGGTCCATATTTGTTTGAAAATGCACATGGTGCCTCAGTTATGGTTAATGGTGCTGAATATCGAACGATGCTGGACAATTTTTTGAGGCTAGCTATAGAAAACCATCCACAGTTGTGGTTCCAACAAGATGGAGCCACAGCCCACACTGCAGGGGACACAATGGCTCTGTTACGGGACCTCTTTGGCGAACGCATTATTTCGCGCAGAAGCGATTTCAATTGGCCCCCACGTTCACCGGATTTAACAGCGCCAGACTGTTTTCTTTGGGGTTATTTGAAAGAAAGGATATACGTAAATAAGCCAACAACCATACCACAGCTAAAAAAAACATTCGCAATGAAATTCAAGCCTTAACACCGGAAATTTTACGAAAAGTTATGCAAAATGTACTGGAAAGAGCACGAATGTGCGAAGCCAAAACCATTAAATAAAAAAGTTATTAAACATTCAAACCATAACGGTAGTTTTGCGCCACCCTGTATAAAACATAGAAATTAAAAAAAATTATACCTAGTAATATAACAATGTCAAGTATTTTTTCGTAAACTATAATATTTGAGGAATCAAAAAAACGTAATAGCTCCTTCTGGCAACCAAAACCAAAAATTCTGACAACTGAGTTTATAAGATAAATTATTGGCAGTCGTTACATAATGGACGAGAACATTATAGGCACACAGGCTTGCTGCACCCAATACAGACATAGGTAGTCATTCGATGCTTCTTTGCGGGACTACTTCTACATGCTCTTCTAGTTCATGCCTAACACTTCAATAATAATAATGAAAACTTTTACAGAAGTCTATCAGGCTACTACACGTCTATTGTTGCCATAGAAAATATTTTCTTAAAGAGTTTATGTTTGTTTTAGATTTTTGTGTAAAAAATTGCAGAAAATAGTACCGCTAGTTGTTTCAATGCAAACTGGCATATTCGGTTTGTACTGGAACAACTAGCGGTACTATTTTATTAAATTTTTTACATGAAAATCTAAAACGAAGTCTTTATGAAAAAATTCTCTATGGCAACAATGGACGTGTAGCCTGACAGACGTCGGTAAAAGTTGTAGATATTATTATTCACGTGTTAGGCATCAAGCGATGTAACATCCTTCCTCGTTAGCTGTATCTTTCTACTAAAACTAAAGCTATTGAGCCGCTCAGGCGCAGGGGAAGGGGGAAGTGTGTAAAACTAAGAAATCAAAATTGACACGAAGCCTGTGAGGTCCCACGTCCATACTTAAAAGTAAAAATGAAAAAAATCTGAAATTCGACTCAATTCTGAGGAGACGAGACGTCCCGCGACAAATGTATTTCTCAAAGACGTCGGTGGGCTGTGCCCGTCTGGGGAACTTGAAATTTTTGGAATCGAGCTCTCGGTCGATGATTTTTTTTTCGCGAAAAACGAAAACAACCACAATGACCGTGCATACCGACAAAGTCGTCAGTCATTGACATCAAGTTGACTTTCGAAATTTCAGTTCGATTGGATGACAGGAAGTGCGTTAATTTTCACTTCCGAGACATTTCCACACACACGTATAGCGGCGAAACTAATATAAAGAATGTAATAAATAGCATATCTTCACCTTCAAAGTCGTTGGCAAATTGTAAAACTAGTTCACAAAATTTAAGAAATATTATTTATTTATAAACTGAACATTCTACATAAGCATTGAAATGAAGATACCATTCACGGTGAACATACATATTATTAGTTTATATATGTTTTCAATATACCTATATGTTATTAGTTTATATAATATATATAACTTAAAAGTTTACACTGGTTTTTCCAAAAAGAATTTGGTCAGTTAAAAACATAAATAAAATAATTAAAAACAGAATATTTGAAAAAATAGTTAAAAACAGAATATTTGTTGCCTCATTTGGAAATGTTATAGCTGTCATTTATGTGGTAAAAACGGAGGCTAAATCCAAGATAATGGTCCCATTGCATATACAAGGAAAATGAGTATTTCACTATATTATTGAATGTGCTAATAACAAAATGAAAGATAATTTACGTTTAAATAGTAAATATTAAATAAGATATTACACTTTAAACTTCCGAAAACATTTTTGACATTTCATAGGCAATATATGAGGTTAGATTAGGTTATTAGATTTGGTTAGGTTAGGTTATTAGGTTTGGTTTGTTTAATTTAGATTACGATTATTTTAGTTAGATTAAATTAACAGGACGTTAAATTATATAGTGAAATACTTATTTTCATTGTATGAACAACGGGACCATCATCTTGGATTATTCCAAAACGGCTATAGCCATTGTGAAATGCATGCAAATGTATAACAAGATGATATTATGTCTCAATATAACTTGATCTAAACTGTCCTGCATATGGGGCGAGCTCAACATCCTTATTGGTTGATATGCAATTCACAATTAATAAAACATTTAAAAAAGGACTGAAGTGTCTGCATATGTATTAAGGAATCAGTAAACATGCACCATAATCTAGAAAGTATCGTGTAACATCGAGTAAATAAATATACAAACATATACAAATATACAAACATTAGTGTACCAATAATACATTAAAAATGTATCTAAAGTGCTTGAAAAGTAAATCAATTTTTGTTACTCAAAAATAAAGTTATTAATTATCAACCCTAGTCTCGTTCTAAATCAACGATCACTGATGTTGTTTAGAAAGCCTGGACTCCGCCATACCATAATTTGACACTTACTGACACAATTGACATGCAGCAGCTTCGTTGGACTCGCATGATTCTAACGTATGACAAATGCTCGCAAGTATATGTGATTGATGGTAGGATATAGTCCATTTTCCGTAATGAATTTCTTCAGAATTAATAGGAAGCCGGGTTATGTCGGCTTCGGATCTAATTGCCGATTTCATTATGTCCTTTTCGTTTAGGTATATAACTTGCTTAAATCTATATGCACAATGGGTTTTTAGTCTTAGACAAGTGAGGTAAATACAACTAAGAACTATGCATAACAAAGTACTTTCAAGAATTCCTGAATATGATTTAGAAACAGTTTATAGTTTAACGATACAATTGACAATAACTGACAACTGACAGTCGTTAAGGTCGCCGCTTATGTATGTCAGGTATGAAAAATAAATTTCCCCAGAACACAAAATTCCTTACAATAAATTTTTTTTGAAACAAACTGATATACTAGAGTAGGGGGGGTAAGGTCAGAGGTGATATATAATCACGGTGTGGTAAACCGGCCGGGAGATCTCAGATCTACGTATGCCGGCGGTTACGCCCTCCCCTAGGTACAATCAAAACGTCAGGTGACTGACTAGGACACTGATATCTCGAGGCGGGTGAAGGGATATAAAAAATAATAAAATCGAAACAATTTTACAAGTTTCTATATTGGGCACTGTAGCAAATTAATTTACATGAAACATTAATCTTAACTTACATACGATGCAGCAAAGTGGTTACTAATTTAAAAATTACATGAACCCTAATTTAGAGGGAGAGGACAAAATTATCAACAAAGAAAGAAAAAAGACAAAACACATAAAAAATCTGATCTTACTGCTAAAATGGATGGTGACGAGATTAAATTAACACTTCGGTAGAACCAGGTGGGCGGAGAAAAAGTCTTTAGATCGGGGTAACCTGTTTCGGAGAGTTCGGCAGGTGTCTTCTTCGTGCTGCTTCGTGGTGGGCGGCGGCTTCTGGCGTCGGCGTCGTCCTCTGACTGTGCAGGCTACGTCGGCGGCTTCTGACGTCGGCGTCGTGGCGGTCGTCGGCAGAGCGTCGGTCCTCCGTCGCGGTGGTACACTGCGGCGTCGCGGCGGCACTGATACTTAGGCGTTTGCGGCGGTGCGTCACAGCACTCGGTAGCGAATGGCGGTTGTTGCCGTTCGCGCTTTCGCTCCTCCAGGAGTTGCTAGAGTGATCGGCGATGCTGTTTTTACGGGCACCGCTAGAATCTCTAGCTTCTCCACACTCAACTCAACTCAACTCAACTCAACTGCCTTCTTGGCGGCCGGCTTCGCCTTATATTCTCTCCCCGGCGACCCAGGGTGTGGTCGCGGGGAGTCGAGGGGAAGCCTCCAGTTGGTCCTTCGCCGATTGGCTCCTTTGATGTCCGCCTTCGTCGTCCATTCGTCTCTCTCGATCCCTCCTAGGTCCCGATTGACGCTATTGGTTACTGAACCCAATGTTGCCTCCGTTCCGCCCCCTATTGTTCTCCCAGTTTGCGGCTAATCTCGATGCTTTTCTGGTATGTAGGCCTAAACACTTTGTTATTTCACGAACGCTTTGTTCACTGTTCATATCCCTATCCCGTCACCAAAAAAAACATTGCAAAATGAATTAAACTTAAGGAAAATATTACAGTACAAATTGGCAAAGGCGGAAAATTGAAAACACAAATTCGCATCAACACTTATTACCCAAAAAACAAAACTGCTTACATATACATACTTAATTAAATCGACACGCCAGATAGACATATTTTTATCGACCAGTTATTTCTACCATTATTGACTAATTACATGGGATTGAACGTAGGGTTTCATTAGATCACAGTAAAATTCCTTAAGTATGCATTACAATATCAATCTTGTGATGGCTCCTCTTCTTCGCCTTTCAGCTCGATCCTACTCCTAACTGAGTTTACGCCTTGTTAGAGGCAAACAAGCTATCTATCTACGTCGGGTGAAGGCTCTACGGTTTTTAACGTAGTATTTCCAAACACCCTCGCTTTATTCAAGACCTCCCCAGTTCACGTTGTGTAATTTTTTGTTTCGAACTATAGGGGATGAATTGGTTTTGTGGTAACCCTAACGCAAGCTAAACTTAAATTAAATACTGGGGTATGAAGTTCGTGAATGTTCATGGAAAACGCAAACAAAACTACCTAGCACGTCAATTAAGCCCTACGGTGCAATTGCTAAACATACTATGTTCCGTGGCCCTATATTATTTACCTATCATTCCTACGGACTGAAACCACTGCATCTGGTGTAGCTGCGCTTCCAGAGTGCGCGATCCTCTGCTTCCATGCCCTCTCCGCTCGATCCCCCATTGTCCTACCTGTATGGGATCGACCGCCATCCACTGGAAAGGTTAGTAACGTGCCGTTATCACATGCGCATGCACATATAGAGTATATCCCTATATATTAATATCCCATAGATCCCCTGAAAGCCCTCGAGTCCTTCGTAGCCGCTCCTATGGATGATTCCGTCTTCGACGCCCTCGCTGATTAATAATTTTATCTTCCGCCGTTATCTCGCTGTGCTTATTCCCTACGATCTTTATATTTACTCTGCATTATCTTTATATCAATTACATTGTTACGTTTATTTACTAGCCGGCCTAAGTTCCGTCACCTGTATCTGGCCCTATGTCTCATTCTAGTGGTACGTTGGGTTCTAATGGATAAGGGGTTTGTAGAAGGTATGTGTAAATGTATGTGTACGCGGAAAATGTGGTTGCTTTAAATTCGGCCCCTCCATACCCAAAGGCTCATCGGTGACTGATCCCATCTTCCTTCTCCCGACACGAGTTCCGGATACGTTGACCTGAGCCTGGATGCGCCTTTTCATGTTGGGCCTCTTCTGTGCAAAGTACCGCACCATCCCTCGCGTCAGTGTCTGGCGTCCGGGCTCAGAGCCAGTTTGCCCCCCGAATTCCAACTCCTCCAGGTTAAACTAAGTTAAACTACGGTATATATACTGAAGCTACTGTAAGATGGTCCCGGGCCACCTGTCAAGTCAAAAATATGCGAGTGGGGAAGGGGAGTTTCCTAGGCTCCCCAACCCTCGCCTGTGAGCAACTGCAGCCCATTGGCCATTCGCGACACTACAGTGACTTCAACCACCCTCCCAGGTAGTACTTATTATAATCTGATATGCATCAATACGTTCAATCCATTCCAGACGAGGGAAGACATCCGCACGGGTGTTGTGCCACCCGTGAAGAGCCCCCTCATACACTACGTACGAATAGATACATACTAATACAATATAATATACATACATATACATACATATACAATACATAAATAAATACTTGTAATGGTTGGTTGCCATGTGGTTTCACGAGGCCATGACCCCTCGTATTAGTAGATGGAAAGGTGGATCTGGACAGTAGGGATATGCCTAGCCCTGGCCAGGGATGTCGGTGTATTTTCTCCAAATGGTGTACAGCTAGAATCCTGCCATCGATGATGATGGGATCTGCCTAATTATCTCCGACTGATGTGTAACTGGAACCCTGCCATCACTGATGAAGATGATGTTGTCACTATCGAAACGACACCTGATGATATTTAGCTGAACCGCCGCTAGTGATGATGATGATTATGATGATACTATCGTAACGTTTCCTGACGATATATATATCGGAGACACCGCTAATGATGA
>JADDOH010016539.1:0-10546 GCA_016648135.1 Agrypnia vestita
ATACAAAATTAAACAATATTAATAGGTGTCAGTCGAGCATTAATTATAAATAACGATAACAAACGTTATCATCGATTTATATCGTTCATTATCGATTACACAAACGATAATAGTTGATAACGATAAATTTCATTTATCGTTATCGACTGTTATCGACCCAATCGAAAATACTTTTTTTCATCGTTTCGATTATCGATTCGAACATTTGGCTCTCTACTCTAAACAGATTTTATTTATGTGTGAATTTCAAGTAGACAAGAATGAAAACTTCCGTTTAAATGACAAATACGAGTCAAGACCAGATGGTTTTTTTGGCAGAAGCATCAAAAAACTTGTAGTTTTAAATAATAAAGAAGAAACTATTGACTCCTTACTTTTTCTCGTATCCTCATCGTTTCGAAATCTGAATACAATATATTATATAAACGTCTAGTACCGAAACAAATATGTTTACCTTAATTTCGTAATTGCTTAGTGACGGTTGTGATTCTGTACCTCTTATTGTCTGTTTGATTACATTTGAAGTTGAGAGAGACTGCTCCTCTCGAAACCATAGTAGTGACAACGTAGCTCAGTGTGTGTGTAGTACAGAGTAAAACATATTCAACTATGTATGTGTTGTCATGGAATGGCAAAGCAGAATGAATTGCGCACTGTAATCCCTTGTAATGTTACTTTGGAAGAACACTATGGAAAGCTCTAGTATAGTCTACAATTATCTGCAACCTTTGAGGAACGTGAAAAAGTGATAAGAACAGGCTTGAAGCAACTGTAACCTTCTAAACACTAGAAAAGAAAAGAAACTTCTCGAGAGTTAGAAGAAACTTACAGAATATCGTTAAGCTTAATTCGTGTAAAGTGACCTTGTCAATCTATTAAAATAATGGATCGCTAATTGAAAAATTAATTTTCAGTATTTTAATTTGCCTCCCGTCGCCACTACTTGTGACAGTATATAAAAATTCATCTTCTAAACTGAAAATAAAATTTTCATAAAGTGTACATGTTTTCGTTAAATCTCCATCATTTTATTTATGTTTACCAGGCTCATTCCATCTATGCGGACCGCCATAATCGGTTTCGTTTACTTTACTGAATGATCACGTATTTTGTTTTGTTTTAATATAATAAAAGATACAGTTAAAGCCTTTACAAACATTTCACCCTCGTCCAGCCACCCCCATCACCTACAAATATTTCACCGCCGCCGGTTCACTCGCCTCGCATTCACCGCCCTCGCCGACAAGTGATTTCATCCCCTCGGAATTCCAGTGTATCCTTTCATTGCATGCAGCCCGCTTCCGGTCCGGGCTCTTTATCCGACACAAACGGCGGGAACACTTCCGGAAACGGTATTTCCTGTCGCTTTGGATTCTTGTCCGAGAGATAGATATTTTCTTCAAGGGTGGCTTTCGTCTCACGTAAGGGGTTTGAACTCAGTTTAATTCAATTTTAGACACGTCGTATAACACAAAAGCAATTAAAGATTCATTATGAAATAAGAATAAATATTTTATGGATTTGGTGTTTACGTTGTAGAGATTATTCATGATGATAACTAAATATTATATATCTAGTTGTCTCTACGTGAGTTTAATAACCTTTTACATTTTTTCACTACTTAAGTATCAAACTGAACTGAAACTTAAGTAGGTAGTGAAAAGATATAAAAGATTATTAAACTCACGTTTAATTCACTTTTAAACACGTCGTTATAAAACGCAAAAGCCATTAAAGATTCATAATGAAATAAGAATAAATATTTGATGGATTTGGTGTTTACGTTGAAGAGATTATTCATGATGATAACTAAATATTATATATCTTGTTGTCTCTACGTGAGTTTAATAACCTTT
Source organism: Agrypnia vestita (assembly GCA_016648135.1). Taxonomy (NCBI): domain Eukaryota; kingdom Metazoa; phylum Arthropoda; class Insecta; order Trichoptera; family Phryganeidae; genus Agrypnia; species Agrypnia vestita. The sequence continues at coordinate 1,857 of JADDOH010016539.1, forward strand.
TACATTTTGTTCACTACTTAAGTATCAAACTGAACTTAAACTTAAGTAGGTAGTGAAAAGATATAAAAGATTATTAAACTCACGTTTAATTCACTTTTAAACACGTCGTTATAAAACGCAAAAGCAATTAAAGATTCATTCTGAAATAAGAATAATATTTGATGGATTTGATGTTTACGTTGTAGAGATTATTCATGATGATAACTAAATATTATATATCTAGTTGTCTCTACGTCAGTTTAATAACCTTTTACATTTTTTCACTACTTAAGTATCAAACTGAACTGAAACTTAAGTAGGTAGTGAAAAGATATATATGATTATTAAACTCACGTTTAATTCACTTTTAAACACGTCGTTATAAAACACAAAATCAATTAAAGATTCATTGTGAAATAAGAATAAATATTTGATGGATTTGGTGTTTACGTTGTAGAGATTAGTCATGATGATAACTAAATATTATATATCTAGTTGTCTCTACGTCAGTTTAATAACCTTTTATATTTTTTTAACTACTTAAGTATCAAACTGAACTGAAACTTAAGTAGGTAGTGAAAATATATAAAATATTATTAAACTCACGTAAAGGTAACAAGGTTTATATTATTTAATGATCATCAGAATAAATGTTTAAATTGTTAGGTTAGGTTTTTTTATTTTATGCCTGTTGGAAGAGCTACCGCTATGTCGAACATCATTTTGGATGTTGATCTGTTCCATGAATCTGAAGGAGTTTTTTTGAAGCAAAATCCTCCTAAAACTTTTTGCATTTATTTTAAATGAGACGTTAGCGAAATACTGGGCACAAAATACATCAAAAAATACATTATTATTTAAAACTCAGTCCGCTATCCTAATTACAAGTGTCTATAGCCTGCACTATTGGAAGTCGTAAAAAATGGCGTAGAATATCATCCATCAATAAAAATTTTCTTCCGTTTGTTTTAATAGCCTTCCTTTTGATGTAAGACCAGCATTCTATACTAACTTAATGACAATTTGTTATTAACACAAAAGACAAAGACGATTAACTGAGCCACTAAGGTATATATAAATTATCCTCTAATTGTACGTCCTCTAATTGTAATTTATGGCCTTGATTTTGGGTTTCTTAAATATATTAAGAAGTGGAGAGTACATCATTTTTTGTTAAATATTTAATAGCGTTATGTTTGGATCATGTGTTCGTTTATCCACTGTGTGATAATGGCCTTACAAGCCGAAACAGCTGTAACATTTAAAATAACACTTAACCCGCACAAATTAATAATAATATTTATTAAAAATAAATGTAAATATCTATATGAGAAAGTTTTTCAATTGCAGGTGGCGGTAGTAAAAATACAACTCACATAGGAAACAAGTTGTGCATGTTAAACATATAATACCCTTCCTAAAAAATTGAATTGTTGAGCGTTACATTGTGTAAAGTGATCACTTAAACCAGTCGTGCGATAGATCGTTAGCCCTATGAACACCAAAAAAAAATTTCCATTCTTACTTTCCCATATAAAATATAGCTTCGTCTCGATAAGACTTTATAGATATAGATAGAAAGATGATAAGATTTATAATATATGTTGATTAATGATTTCCTCCTGGGGATTAAATACAGAATTGTGTTATTGAAAATTTTGGACATTCTCAAAATATTCTGAAAATAAATTTGTTTTTAAAAAATTGCTTCATCGTTTCTAAGGACTTTTTTTTCGTTCCGTACAAAAGTATACCTAATATTTAGATACTCAATAAACTATTCAGTTGTTGCAGAGTTTTTAGGAATTATGTATTTCAAAACATAATTTTTGTATTTTGCAATTTTCAAAGAATCCATTGTCGGGCTCAACGAAAATCGGAAATATTTCTACACACAAGATTCTTACTAAGATATTTCAAGATTGAAAATTGCGATCGTTCCCTTCTTACGAGAAATTATTCCGCTATTATTGATTTTATCTTGGTAAAATAATCTTTTTTTTCTTCATATGTTTAATCTACTTTCTCGTGATGGTGTTTCTAAATAGTTAGTGTATAGAAAACGCACGTCTAGAAAATATGGGAGTAAAGTGAATGAGAAATATTTTTATATGTATGTTCTTAGAATACAATTACTAGATTTTTTTAAAGAAAGAAAATGATTAAACAAGATTAACTTCCTTGAAATATCACGGGACATAATAATAAATGACCCTTGCGTGTAACCCGAGTGGTGTGCTGATTGTAGTGTCACACTCAGGTGCCCGGGCCTGATTAGCGGCTAGTCATCATCAGTATTGTTGTTGCAATCCCAGCCTAATTCCATTGAGTTATGGACAGAACACGGTAGAACATATATACTACTTTAAAAAAATTTATAAAATGTGGATGTATTTACGGTGAAATTGGTGAACGTTGCATTGTGTAAAGTGATTACTTAAGCCACCTAATACAGGTCGTAAGCCTGTTTTAGGTGGGGCTTCGTCTCTGTGAGACTTCTATAATTCATCTTAATTAAGAATGATAAATAGTTGGTAGATCGATATCTGCTGGATCAAAGCGCCTCGACAAAACCATCCCGAAAAATGCGCCCGACAAAATTTTTAATAGCATTGTGAATAGTGAATTGAATCTCAATTAAATAATATTTCACTAAACTTCCGAATTGAATTTTCTTGAATATTTAGAATTATAGTACTAAAGATATTTATTGATCGATGGTTACATTTTCTTGATAATTCGTCAATTGTTAATTAATTTATACGGTTGTTATAATTTTGCCATATCTTCAACGTTTAAGCGATATTAACTTAATTATAATTATAAATATATTAGTGTATAGTGTGTACCCAATATAATAATATTTTACAGAACCTAACGAGAAATTACATTTTTTAAATTAATGCTAATTGTAATTTTTAATCAATAAATTTTTTAATTAAGTATGTGTTGCGAAATCAAGAAATTGTATTATTTATTATAAAGAGTATAATGTATGTTTAATATCTGACTGAGATTTGGTCTGAATAGCTATCAACCAAGGAAATGTTTCCCCTTGGTCTAATGATCTTTGATCTTTGTTCCTTTTGTTCGAGCGACCTCATTGGGTCAGGCCAAAACCATATGTTAGGGCAACACCTGTGTGTGTATTTTGTTTATGTCATTTCTTATATTAGTTGCTATGGTTATATTGGTTGCTATAGTTTTAGTAGTGCAAATATAAAAGAATTGGGGAAAAAATGTGTCTTTCCATAATTTAGATATTAAATACCAGTCTTATCGCAACTTATTACACAAAGCATATTTGTTCCTTTGTATGGATCTGGAGGGGATATTCCCTTTGTCGCAGATATCATCAAAATGATTTATAAAACGTTAGAAATGAAAGAGATGCTTCTACTTTTATCCTTTTATTGTAATGTTAAAAAACAGAAGAAAAATATAAACTAAAAATGAAAGAATAACAAAGAATGCCACATTCCTTCCTTCTAAAACCACAGATGTCGCCCTCATGCGCACAAATCAGAATTGCTCACAAAGAATGCAAATGGTTTCGGCCTGACCCAAAGAGGTCGCTTGAACAATGTGTGATTTCGTTAATCTCTTTTCATATGATTTATTAATTTTATAAGACATCAAGTCGCTTCACGTCAAAGTTTTTTAAGAACATTTAAGTCCGGAAACATTCTTTATTGGAGCGCAATTTGTTATAGTCACATTTATCGCGGGCGCATTTGTTGGGGCTCAGATTACTATTTTAAGCCATGTATTCACTAGGGGACAAATCGCGAAACATTCCACTCGGCATGTCGCATCAACATCTACGCTCATGTTTCGGGGACAATGTCGCGATCATTTGACGTGTACACACCGGGACTCGCATATCTTGTCGCGGAAATGAGGTTATGGATGACAGCTGCGGTATCTCATTTGGCGAAAACGGGGTTCCGCGCAATTCGAAATGTTTTTTTGGGTCGCAATTTCAAATTAACGAGGTTTTACTGTAGTAAATTGAATATTATTAAAAACAAGGTCCTTTTTGCAAATAATTATTGTTTTCCACGTCACGGAAATGTGGCCCTAGGAGGTTACGATGTAACTGCGTATCTGTTTATATTAATGAGTTTATCGAAACGTAAGAGGAGAAAAAAGAGGAGAATGCGAAATTCTTTACTGCAAAGAAAAAGAAGGACGGACATTCTATGCGATCTTCGATCGATACAGCTCGATGAGTTCAAGAACAATTTCATTTCCCCACACTGTCATCTTGACAGATACAGCGCATGCGTATTCACTTGTAAACATACCACGTGGTACTGACGCTCCGCGGAATGTTGCAGTGAGTACGCTCGGGTACCGTGCGCATGGCAACGTTGCCACGGCTCGTAGAAATGCCGCGCTATGTTGTGCGCGAGGTCGCGGAACAGTGCACGACGTTGCAACGTCACGTAGACTCTATGCCGCGCGTGCTGTTGAGGGACAATTTGTCCCCTAGTGAATACATGGCTTTATTGTGTTATTTCATGCACAGTCCAGGAGGCAGTTCTGCGTCAAAATTTAAACCACGTCGATCCGTGAAGTTTTATGTGCCGGAAGATAAATGTGTTGGGAACCAACCTTTAACATCTGGGCTCTCTACGGCGTTCGATGTACATATGTTGCGGTACGAATCTGAGTTATCTGTTCTGCAAGGCACCAGGCGCGTGCAGTCGGTACATTTAAGCGTGAGTTTTACGTAAACATGTACTTTTATGTAAAATAAGCTTAGTTAAATATTGAAATCTCACGGAATATTAGGAAAGGTATACAAATTTCTCAATAATATGATAATGATTATGATTGAAATTTTACGAGATAACTACATACTTTATTTAGAATTATTTCGTATTATTTCTTAACAACTGTAGCTCATTCAAAATATCGACCAAGGTTTACACCGTTGCAAAACACACGGAAAACGCTCAGAAAAAAATCTACGTACACATTCGCTGAATTTATTTAAGGGGGGGGGTAAGGTTAATTCGTACAAAAAAAGGCATGTTTTTGTGAATTTTTTGTAACGCCATAGTAAAATCACTTTATTAAAACCAATGTTATATTAAAGTATGACATTTGAAGAATATTGTGTAAAATTTTCAAGAAGAAATATTAAAAAATACGGCAATGGCAGCAATTATTCGGACGTATCTCGGAAAAAAGTAGAATTGCGGTGTCCATCATAACTTGGTGCTAGATAATCTGAAATCAAAAGATCAAAGTTCATTCGTTAGATAATAGGTTGTCCCAGGTAACGCTGGGAGGGTTTTTTGAAATTTCAATTTTTCAATTTTTTGGAACACTTTGAAGGGAAAAACGCGATTTTTTGCGAAAAATATCGACTAATTTGTTATTAAAAAATAAAAATTAATAACAAATTTGAAAAAAACTCTCCAGCGTTACCTTGTAAATTATGTACAGAAATAGTGTTCAAAATTTCAAAAGGATCGGTGCAGTAGTTTTGAAGTTATGATGGACACCGACTTTGAAAACGTGAGATGTGGGGAAAACGCTTTAAAGTTTTGCACACTGTAAAATTCAAAATTAAACTCAACACTTATTTTATACTTACACATAATCATAGATGCCATGTTCACACAGCAAAGAGCTTTCATGATCAGCATATTTTTGTCCTTGTCTACGCAAAACTCTTCCAATACAATAGCACGACCGGTGTCCTCAGGTGAGCGCGTCTCTTAGCTGCCCGAGCAGGTATAGAAAATCAGTCTGAGTATCGCTCAAATATTCATAATTTCGTCAATTTTGCTCCGATTGACTTGAAATTTTGACACTTGCGATGTTATACATTAATTTAAAAAATTAAAAATAAAATGCAAAAAAAAAGTTAAAAACCTTACCCCCCCTTAAGTAATCTATAATTATCCGAGATTAGCAATTCATTTATTCACAACCTATTGAATAGGACCACAAAAAAATATATTTTTTAAGTTTTATTTATTTAATTTTTTGAAATATAGATGCGAACACGGAATAAAGTTTAACTAAATTAAACGCTAAAAAAATATAAAAAATAAGACTAACTCGCTGGTGCCCTTGAATGTGGCTCGAGCCATCGATTACTGGGTTACAAGGCGAGATACATAACCACTACATCGACTAGCTGCTCAATTACATTATTTGTTTTGTGTATACCATATAACGTTACTGTCTATTACACATGAATTACGTTAGATATAGATATGTATAGATTTACCGACATTTAAATATATTTTTTGCCATAACGAAACAAAATATTTATGTTATTTGAAGGATGTATTTTAAACTCCTGTTTTTATTCCTTCGAATTGGGGTTCGGCAATTTGTTTTGATTTAATCAATCCCATTCTCTCCCTACTACCGAAGCACTTTGTTCTATTGTGGAATACGCCGTGTCCACATGTACACATCCACTGTCAAATATTTATACACGTGTGTCCCATTGAAATGGCAATCCAAATACAGGAACGCAATCAATTCATGGGACAAATTCAAAAATACAAAGAGAACAATGCAGCCAAACAAGACTTATATGAAGACTGGAATTTGCTAGACTAAATACATTTAATAATTAATACATTACAATATATCGGTGCAGTCCCTTTTACATAAAAACTTTCAAGTCTTGTAATTTCTTATTTGGAATTAAAAATATTTAATTATATTTACTATATTATCTCTAATTGGCTTTTTAAAAATATTTTATTTTTGAGTTCGGAAATGAAATAAAAATTAACTCGGGTATAAATGTAATTATCAACATTACCTTCGTTAACTCTACTCCTCTTCTCTCAATATTCCCGTTACAACCATAACCATCCTTACACCAGTAACTTCGGCTCAGTTTTTCAGTACCTAACCATTATTTATTTTTAACAGTAGTTATTTAAATTTGAACAGAATCAATGTTAAAATCCTTTATTTGAAAAGTAGTCGGTTTGATACTTTTTATCTGTCGTTGAGAAATTCTGATTTTCTTGAAACTAGCGGTGAAACTAACCCATAAAAACAAAGTTTTTACTATGCTCCCTTTCTTTGTAAAATATAACAATAATAAAAGACGAAATAAAACATATAACATAACACTAAACTTACAGGAATTAAATATATTTCTAAAATGTCAGATGTTTTGAGCCTTGATATGACACTTCATGCTTTGAAGATTAAATTCTAAAAACATTTGTCAGTCAATTTAATCAAGATTTTGATATACTTGTGAATTTTGCTGTCATCTGTGAACCAATTGTCATAAATTTTCGAAATTCGTAGTGTACCTATTACATACAGTGACGTCGTCAGGCCGCTGTTGGTAGTAATCAAACATTTGTATGGTTACCAATTTAAAAAAAATCAAATAATTTTTCTAAAAATCCAAAATTATACTATAATTATTATTTTTTCTAACGAAATTTTGATAGATCTTCTTGATCGTCGCCACGAGTCTCCTTGCAAAGTTTCAGCTCGATTGGATCACGGGAAAGGGGTTTAAAATTGATCCAAAGTTTTTTCGTCAGACAAGAAGACAAGCAGACGCCACGAGTTAATTAATATAAAGGGAGTAAAAATAAAATAATTTTTTAAAAGCTCAATTATAGGAAATATAATTAAATATTTTTAATAATCATTATGATTCTGTACAATGTAAACCAAGCGCGTGCAGTGGGAACATTGAAGCATGACTTTTGTAAACATATATATTGGAAAAAAAATAGAAATTAAATATTTGTGTGACAGATTATTACGATATATCAAAATATGAATACTAAGATAATAATTGTAATAAAAATGTGACGAAATATATGTTGAATTTCAATTTTTTCTCCAAATAATTGGTAACGTGAAAGTCATGCTGCGATGTTCCCACTGCACGCCCCTGATGTAAACGCCAATTCCATCAATAATATACTTATTTGGAAGTTTATAGTTATAGCAATAAAGCATTTATGTAAAAAATTATTAATTTTCTGTTTTTTTTATTAATTTTTTTTTTTTTACATCTCAGACCCACACATCACATTGATATTTGTCTGTAGGTGCATCAATACATATATATAAATAAATTGTATTTACCAGAAATTCATTCATATTAATTAATTACAATAGATCTTATAAAATCAAATACAAATCAACAATACAATACAACAATGCAAGAAAAAATACAAATATTACCAAAATCAAAATAAGTCTCTTTTATTTAATAACATATTCATTAATTCTGTATTTTGCCCTTTTTTATTAATATCCATTTTGACACGACATGGGACATATTTTAATGTTCTTTGTCCATATTTATTTATGACCTTCGGTATTCGTAGTCCTTCTTTAACCGTAAATCTGGTACTATGTTTATGAATCAATCTATGCTTATATGTCCCATCTTCATGATATCGTGTAATTAGTTTGTACCACAAGATAGCATTAAATGGCATAGAGCCTTGTTTCTTGAAGAGTTCCTGTATATCTTTAGTATCACTTTTTTTATTTATTAATTTTATTGCCGAATTTTGAATATTTTGAATTTTTCTAATATTAGTTTTGCAAGTTAGACCCCAGCTAGTTATTCCATACCTTATTACCGATTCCGCTAAAGATTGATATATAGTTTTCATAGTCTGTATCGGAACATACCTAGTATTTAATCTTGTGCATACATCCCAATACAGTTCTCAACCTCTTAC
>JADDOH010016540.1:0-34509 GCA_016648135.1 Agrypnia vestita
CTTTTGCCATTTCATAGGTAGTTCATCGATCCCTTTACTAAAAAAACCATTCGGACGGGAATCAATAAAATCTTTGAAGGCGGTTTGGACTGCCCCATCGGAGTTAAATTTTTTCCTTTCGAAAAAAATGGTAATCTGTTGGGGAAAGGTCCGGAGAGTCGGTGGATGTCTTAGACATTCCAATTGAAGCTCCTCTAATTTGGTAGCCGTCTGTTATGCAGTGTGTGGTCTAGCGTTATCATGAAGCAGCAGTGGCCTAGAGAGATTAACCAGCCTCGGTTGTTTAGCAGCTAGCTTTTCCATCATGGTTTGCAGTTGCTGACCATAGACATCTGCCGTAATCGTCTGGCCAGATTTAAGAAAGCTGTAGTGAACGACACCATTGGGGCATAGTTTCCCCAGACGCTGACACAACGTAACTTCTTTTTGGATGTTAAATTTTCGCTTGGGGCATGGTGCTGGTTGGTTGCGGCTTAGGGTTTTTTGGCATTGCACGATGATGTCACGCTCCGAGTTATCGTATCAGGATTCCATTTAATGTCCAAGGTTAATGTATTCGCTAAAATTCCCTTCATTATTGTGCCGGTTGAGTAATGCAACGCAGCAGTCAACGCGCGTTTGTTGATTTGCTTCACTCAATTCGTGAGGTACCCACCTTTCAAGCTTTTACACCTTACCAATTTGCTTCAAGTGGATTAAAACAGTTTTATCACTAACACCGCAGCCTGCAGCTAACTCGGATGTGGTTTGCGATGGATCCGCTTCCACAATAGCCTACAATTCTTCATTATCAACTTTGGCCTCCGGCCGTCCACGGGGCTTGTTCTGCAGGTCGAAATTTCCAGAACGAAAACGTTGGAACCAAAAACGCACTGTGTTTTCTTTTGCGGCACCGTCGCCATACACATCATTAATCCTTCAAGCCGTTTCTGCAGCACTGGTGCCACGGTGGAACTCGTACTCGTAAATAACGCGATATTTCAAGTTTTTCATTTTGTAAACTGAGTGACGCAAAGAAAAAAACAATTGAGGAAAAAACAAATGAATTATAATTTTCAAAACACAAATACATGAGTAAATAGCTGTATAAATTTGGATTTGGAATTCCTAGCCAAAGAGAAGATATTTGAGATCAAATTTGCCAGTACGGCAAAACCTCAATTTCATATGTAAGGACCTAATATAATATAAATTTCAAAAAGCACATACATTAAACAATATCTGTATAGCACCAAAACATGAGTATAAAAAATAAAATATAAAGTAAAGAGCAGCAATGTATATAGGCTTTTACATAAAAAATATAACATAAAATTAAAATGAATATAAATAAAACAATATTAGTTATAAGTAGCAAAATATAAAAGTATCAGGTATTGCACCAAAACATAAGTATAAAATTAAAAATATAAAGTAAAGAGCAGCATGAATAAATTGCGTTTTTTAATTGAAAAATCATACAAAATGCGTTGAAGACTCTAGGATTCATTTTGAGGGTTATAAAAGACATCAACACTATAGTTCCATAAAAATACTCTGGTTAGAACTCACTAGAATTTAATTATCCTGTATGTTCCCCACACTGTTCACTCTAATAATATTTAGCGAGTCCAGCACAATTTTAGATTTATTGTCTTTAGAGACAATAGAAAGCTAGACTTAATTTCTAATTAGTTAGATTTAAAAAAATAACCCATAAAAACCAAGTTTTTACAATACTCCCTTTCTCATTTTCGGGTTTCGTGTCTACCATATGCGTCGGAGTCTCTTCATACAATTTACTCAGCTGTATGAAAAAACCATTGAAAATTTGAAAAATCCAAAATTATACTATAATTATTAATTTTTTTTAACGAAAATTTGATAGATCTTCTTGATCGTAGCCACGAGTCTGCTTGCAAAGTTTCAGCTCGATTGGATCACGGGAAAAGGGTTAAAAATCAATCCAATTTTTTTTTGTCAGACAAGCAAACAAATAGACGCTACGAGTTAAAAGAAAGGGAGTAAAATACCATGTGATAGAAGGAGAATGGCGGATCTTATATTACTCTTCAAATTGTTAATGATTCTTTCAATAGTCTAGATCTAACGAAAGTAATTTTCTGTCACATCCCTTCTAGGAGCACTAGACAAAGTATAAGATTTCACTGTGACAATCTTAATACGAATTATATTATTTATTGATTTGGCATTAACTTTGTGGAGTGACATGATTGTATTATATATAAATAAAACACTCATTTAAGACCATTTTTGTGTTTAAGTATACACTGTAGTTCTTCAAACTAGTAGTGTATACTTAGGCCCGAATACAGAGTCAATACTTGTGTAAAAGTAAAAGTGTAATTTGTACTGTAAATTACGCTTTTAAAGCGTACTTTAACCTTTAAATCATTAACTATTGCCTCCGTATTCGGTCCTTAAACTCAAAAATGGTCTTTTACAAGTGTTTTATTTGTATATAATTCAATATGAATTATCTCTACAATTCACTTATCAGAAGGCTTCTCAGATTTGGTGATGAGTATTGGTACTTATCAATTCTAAGAAATCTCTGTCAGTTAATTTCAATAATCTGTAATTTATGTGATAATTGTTTATTATTTTGTCTTTATTGCTTGAAGTTGTTTTGAATTGTTGTCACTCAAAATTTTATTTTCTTCCTAATTTGTTATATCCCATATCTTAAATTTATTATTTTTTTCTATTTTTATTTATAATTACATATTAAAATTTTACTTTTGTTATTTTTTTACTACTTAAGTTTTGAATTTTATTTGTATTATTTTATTTTATCATTTTAAGCTATTTAAAAAATCGACCTTTAATTCCATTTTTAATGGTACTTTGTACCGTAATAAGAGGAATTAAATAAATAAATAAATATTTATTTATTGAAATTAACGGACTCAGTCCAATAAAATATATTACATTACATGAACAACATAAAACACATGAGAATATAAGTTATAAGCATAATCTTATTACATAGAAATTACGAATCAGGTTGACAGTGAGTTAGTTGGTAATTTAGCTAATTTTTTGACGGGTTCTCTGCAACAAACAGCTCTAAATTTGCTCCTAATTGTTCTCTCTTTTCACTATCGTATATGTATTTTCCATACATGCACGACAGCATTGAGTCTTCTTTCTCATTTGTCAATTCCAGGCTTCACTTCTGTACATTAGTGTTGGCACTTCGAACTTGATTCGGTTGCTTTCAGTATTATTATCATGCATACAGGGTGTCTTGCTAGTAGCAAAAACTTTAAAGGTGGATTCCTGCCTTGATAATGAGTCGAAAATGTTCAAGAAACCGTGACCAACAATTTGATATTGCATATCTGCAATAATAATGCAGACATGCAATATTAAAATTTGCATTTTTCTGACTTATTTTTTGCAAAAAGTTGAACTATCATTACAGTTATTTATATTGATTATGGAAAATTCATTCGATTTAATATAAGTCGAGTAAATGATAAAAACCTTGAAAAATAGATTTTTTTATCATTTTATTGTCATTTTTTTAATGTAAATTTAATGATATTTGTAATTATCGAGTAAATGTCGGTCACACTTGTGGAAAAATGTTCGCCATCGCTGGTCTACACCATATCCCTCGTACATTTCTTCCCCTCTGAACCGGCCCTATCTGCGATCTTGAATTATACTTAGCACTATCATTAATAGAATCATCTAATTACGAGAGTGTGGGGGAGGATCCCCTAATACGCTCATACCCATCCTAGGGCTGAATATGGGTGCCATGTAGCGTATCTCCACGCCCCGTGCATAGTTTTTCATCTCTCCACCGCTCCTTAATTAAATTAATCTTACGCATTTTATAAGCGTATAAACTTATTTTTTAGTATTTAAAATATACTTTATTGCCTAAAAAAGAAGTGGCCCAACACAGTAAAACCTAACTTAACCGATTAACGCAAACAAGTATTTAAACGGTCATATTCTTAAAAATACGTAATCTACAAAGTTGCTCAACCAATTGAAAAAAAGGTCATATTCTTATTTACGTAACTTAAAATCTTCCGCGATACACATACGCAGACCTATTGACGATAATTATTACCTTGAAAGGTTTGTGTCTTCGATAAGTGGTGCTCCTGTTTTTTCAGTGTGGGATTTTCTATATCTAGCGAAATTAAGTGTAATTTGGAGTAATTTTTCTGTAAAAATTACAACCCCATTGGTTTATAATCGTCAACGATTTTATTGTTTTAATAAGAATCCTTTTATCATTTAATACCAAGTTTTTTTTTCAAACATTATTTTAAACAGTCTTAGTTTTGGAATTTAAGCCAATTTGATTTCCATTGTCGATATGTAGATGATCAGTACATAGAAAGTTGTGCCTTTTGGTAAAAAACGACATACCTGGATGAATGGAAGTGTTAGGAAACATCTGTTATTAAGGTTTACACCAGGCTTGATTTGAGTTGCAAGATAGTATAAGACTTCTCTTGTTGCAGGTGGTAGCACTGGGCAAGCAGCTGGACATGACGGAGCGGCAGGTGGAGCGCTGGTGGCGCATGCGCCGCAGCCAGGACAAGCCCTCCACGCTGGTCAAGTTCTGCGAGAACGCCTGGCGGTGCCTCTACTACCTGTGCAGCTTCTGCTACGGGCTGGTCATCCTGTGGGACAAGGACTGGCTGTGGGGCATCGACCACTGCTACCTCGGCTATCCTCATCAGGTTGGATTTCCTTCTCACATTATTATTTATCACTACCATAAACTTTACTGTAACTTAACTTATTATTTTAATGTGTTTTTTTGTTAATTTTCTTTTCATCACATGATAAATGGGGATCTTCACTTCTCTGATTTTTTCCATTTTCTGTGTGTATTTTTCTGGGATATTCTGCCGTGTATATCTGACCTCTCTGGCCGACGTTTCGGATCCCGTTGCAGGGTCCATCATCAGAGTTGGTGTGACATGGGGCCGTATTCCGAAAATAGTAATATTGGGATCTTAAGACTGTTATCCCAACACTTAATAGACGGGAATAAAAAAAATAAGTAAACGAGGCGTAGGTGTACGTCGGTGTTGAGATTAGTGTTGGAGGAGGGAATGCCGTATCGTGTGTTATGTAGTCAGGTGTAGATGATTTGTAATTACAGCTCATAGGTATTTTTTTAATTTTAGTGTTGATAAGATTGGTGTTTTTATAAATCGATATCGGTCAATTTTTGTATACTTTGTATGAGCGGTGGGAGAAATGTATTATAACTTGAGAATAACACTTCTTGCTGCATTGGCATTGACTAAATATAAACATTCTCCAGATTAAACTGCAGTGGACAACATAACCTGATAAGTCATATCTGGTGAAAGTAAAGAAACACATAATAATATTAGGTCCTTACATATGAAATTCACGTTTTGCCGTACTGGCAAATTTGATCTCAAATATCTTCTCTTTGGTTAGGAATTCCAAATCCAAATTTATACAGCTATTTACTTATGTATTTGTGTTTTGAAAATTATAATTCATTTGTTTTTTCCTCAATTGTTTTTTTCTTTGCGTCACTCAGTTTACAAAATGAAAAACTTGAAATATCGCGTTATTTATGAGTACGAGTTCCACCGTGGCACCAGTGCTGCAGAAACGGCTCGAAGGATTAATGATGTGTATGGCGACGGTGCCGCAAAAGAAAACACAGTGCGTTTTTGGTTCCAACGTTTTCGTTCTGGAAATTTCGACCTGCAGAACAAGCCCCGTGGACGGCCGGAGACCAAAGTTGATAATGAAGAATTGAAGGCTATTGTGGAAGCGGATCCATCGCAAACCACATCCGAGTTAGCTGCAGGCTGCGGTGTTAGTGATAAAACTGTTTTAATCCACTTGAAGCAAATTGGTAAGGTGAAAAAGCTTGAAAGGTGGGTACCTCACGAATTGAGTGAAGCAAATCAACAAACGCGCGTTGACTGCTGCGTTGCATTACTCAACCGGCACAATAATGAAGGGATTTTAAATCGAATCATTACCTGTGATGAAAAGTGGATCCTGTACGATAATCGGAAGCGCTCATCGCAATGGCTGAACCCTGCCGAACCAGCCAAACCATGCCCCAAGCGAAAATTGACTCCAAAAAAGTTACTTGTGAGCGTTTGGTGGACTAGTGCTGGTGTCGTTCACTACAGCTTTCTTAAATCTGGCCAGACGATTACGGCAGATGTCTATTGTCAGCAACTGCAAACCATGATGGAAAAGCTAGCTGCTAAACAACCGAGGCTGGTTAATCGCTCTAGGCCACTGCTGCTTCATGATAACGCTAGACCACACACTGCACAACAGACGGCTACCAAATTAGAGGAGCTTCAATTGGAATGTCTAAGACATCCACCGTACTCTCCGGACCTTGCCCCAACAGATTACCATTTTTTTCGAAATTTGGATAACTTCTTGCAAAGGAAAAAATTCAACTCCGATGGGGCAGTCCAAACCGCCTTCAAAGATTTTATTGATTCCCGTCCGAATGGTTTTTTTAGTAAAGGGATCGATGAACTACCTTTGAGATGGCAAAAGTGCATAGATAGCAATGGTACATACTTTGATTAAATAAATATATTATAATAAAAAAAAATCGGCTTTATGTTCCTCCCATACTAAACGTCAATTTCATATGTAAGGACCTAATATATTATATTGTCCAACTAGGCAACCCTGTTTTGGGCAAGTTGTTGTGTGTTTGTTGTTGTAATTAAGACTATTATAATAACAATTATAACTTGGCCTTTCACCCGATTTCGGCTTGACGTCGAGGTACGGTACACGCTGTATATATTTTAAAAATAAACGATGAGACTAATTCTTCATATTGTTTTGTCCATGAAAACAAAAAACCTTTCTAAATGTGGTATAATTTATAAAAATATTGTTTACATTTTTTCTTTAATTAGAGGTTATTATTTCACTTTGATGACATTTTATTTCATTTTGAAAATATTTGTAAACGTTCTTTAATTATTGTTATCTAGTCTGTACGACATCGCTTTTAATAGTCGTTTAGTATTCGCGTCTAATTCGTTGAATATGAACACAATTTTATATGAATTTTCGGAACATCCCCAGTCATACTACATACTAGTCTAGATATTTGACCTTGTTCATTCTAGGGTACCCACAATCCATTATTTTGCTAGGAATGTGATGTGATGTGATAGGACAGACAGCCACGACTAATTGGGTCGCCGTCTCGTCGCCGCTGCGTACAATTTATTGTCCATCGTGAGGTCTCCGCTGGCTCCTAATGGAGTGCCGCATTATGTGACGCCTCGTATTCGCAATCGGCGAAAGCGTTGAATTTGCACATGGATCATGTTCTCGACGTTTGTGTGCATTTGGACGTTGGAGCGCAATCAATTCTTGGTTTTCATTATTTTTGAACATCAGTCTAATAACTCGGTGAAAAAAAAATATTAAAAAAATATATTTTGTTAATTAAGATAAATTATAGAAGTCTCGCAGAGACGAAGCTGTGAATGTAAGAACTGGGTATGGAAGTCTTTTTATACGATGGTACAGGACTCATAACCTGTATGAGCTGGCTTGAGTGATCACTCTACACAATGCAACGTTCACCAATTCCATCGTAAGAACATCCACATATTATTAAATTTTTGAAAGTTGTATACGTGTTCCAAATCTTAAAAGCTTCTTCAATTCTTTTATGAAAAGACACCTGTATATCAAATCTGAGAATCTTTCGTTTATTTGAATGGACTATGCTAGAGAAATCTGTGGTCTTAGAACATACCTACATATAAAAATATCGTTAAAATTATTCTTAAACTAAACGTTATACTGCAAACATTTTGAGCTGTTTTGTCATCATTATACAACATTACGTTATCATTATATATTATGCTGTAAGAATCTTAAAGAGTGCGGAAAAAGTTTATACGTATTTTGTCCTACGGAGCCGATAATCGTCACACCTACGAGGATCGCCTTGCCTTTTTGAACTTCTTGCGGAACCCTATCATCAATCAAAAAGTCT
Source organism: Agrypnia vestita (assembly GCA_016648135.1). Lineage (NCBI taxonomy): Eukaryota > Metazoa > Arthropoda > Insecta > Trichoptera > Phryganeidae > Agrypnia > Agrypnia vestita. The sequence goes on from JADDOH010016540.1 coordinate 8,024, forward strand.
CTCATAGACAACAGCCATTTTCTTGACAGTAACCTGAACCCATAGAACGCATTAAATCAATTATTTAGTTACATATTCATACATGATCGCGCTACATCGATACACTGAATACGTATAGCATGTTGCTGGAGCAGGCCAAAGAGACCTGTAATTGGGATAGTGGGCTAAGTTTTAAATAAGTAATGTATTGTTTTTAATGTGTAACATCTTTCCTTTCGCTTTCCTGCAATCTGTGGCAGTGATTTCGTGAAAATGGACGGGGAAATGCGTAACAGGAAATAAGACGCCAGGGAAGCGTGTGCAATTTCATTTAACTAATGAGCGCGTGCGGAGCACGTGCGATGGAAAAAAATCATCGTTTATAAACAAATCAATGTCCAGCAAGTCCCATTACAGCGAAGACGCACACTTCCAGCGGCCAATGGTTCTGATTTTGTATATATGTTACGTGGCTGGTGTCAAGCGTGCGGATATTGTAACTTTGATATATTTTGGCTTATATCTTCGTAACTATCCAATAAATACTTTTTTTTTACATTAATGTAAACAATAACTACTCTTAAAAATTTACATTCTCAAATTTTATGTGATTATTTAAAAATATTTATTCAAAGTTTTCATAAAGTATGTATGGCGGCACACTACCGCCATCTATGAAAATAAATAAAAACATATAATTGACCCAACACATTTCTAAACAAAATGCGTATGTAGATATATACGGTACCTACCTAGTGCGGAAAAATTTAATAATAAATAAATGCACATACATTTTCTTTACTTGTATTTACTAATTAAGATATATATAGGTATTAGTTTTTTAAAATTTTGATGTTAATTTCTGTTGCTGCTCTATTGATATTTTTAATTGTGAGACGTCATATGTCACATCATATGCGACTACTGTAAGGCTCGCTCGTTTTTTAAATATATTTTTTGCACAGTATTCTGTTAGTGCCTCTTTAAAAGACAATAATGTCCGGACAGTAAAAATATTTCGTAAAACTCTTACATTCTGATTTAATTAGGGAGGGACTCGAAGCGAAACCTGATATGATAGTGACTAATGGAAATTAGTACTGCAATCAATAGATTATTATGCACATTTTATCTGCAGGGCGAAGAGAAATCCAGTATAAGGAAAAATATATTTACGTTTTTATTTTTATATGTTTTTATCTTAGCTAGAATGTAAAAATATTCTTGCTTTCCATTTTTTTTTTCTCAACCGCAAGGTGACTAATTTATTATTGTGGTCGCAGTCGATCGTGGCCGTAGGAAATCCCTCAGTTTCTTTCTACTCTGCGCCTTTGTTCACCAGTCGTCGACCTTGAGAGCGGTGAAGTGAATTTGGATCCACCAAACACCCAGGGCTGTTCTACGAGCAAAAGCTTTCACATCGGTCTTACACTTTCGCCATCCAGATTGGCATTGTTTTAATACTACAGCGGTTTGCTCGCTACGCTGCAGATGACGCAAAAGCAGTTGTGCAGCGCGGCGAGGAGTCCGCACAAACCACGTCACTGTCTCCGAGACAAAAGGACAATAAGAACGAAAGAAAATAAAAATAAGAAAGAAAATAACAAAGGAAGAATAACGTTCTCGAGAAAACAGATTCCTTTCTGGCCCATCTTGTCAACGATATTCCAACTTCTCTTTAGTTTCATCTTCATCAGCCGTTGTCTTATTTATTGCTGAATGAAGACCTACCTAAGTATCTCGCACTTTTCTCTGTCCTTTTGTTATTCGCATTCGCTGCCACGTAGTTCTGTAGAATTGGATGATTTTGTCAGTCTAGCCGGTTTGAGGTCGGCCAGTCGGCCTTTTGATTCCTCTCGGGTACCACTGGATGATTGCATTCATCGATTTACAGGTCGATTTTTTTTACTCGTGGTACTGTACAGTCGGCCACGGCGGACTTATTGCTAGTATATCTATTTTTGTTATAACAATATAATAGTGCATAGATTTGTTTAATGTTTAATTATTTTATGAGTAGGGAATAAAATAATATTTATTACATCCTGCTAGTAATAATGACTGCGATGCCCTTCATCAGCAAAAACTAGTTGGTGAGAAAAATAATTTTTCGTTTAAAGTGAACATTATATTTTATATTATTAATATAATCGATAAACACCATGAAATTACGGAAAGTTTTAAAAATGTTTTAATAATATAATAATTATTATTAGTGTGTTAAATTTGCTTACCGATATTATGCATCAACTGACGCTAAGTGCGTCGTTGCATTAGCACGAAGCGGTCTTATAACTTTGTCTCTTTCTCGCATAGTTAGCGATAACGCACACATTGATATGTAGGTATCGGTATACAATACATTCTTGAAGTGCCATGACCAAAAAATCGTATAGCCTGCTTATTGCCTACTCATTCATTTTTCTACTCTTTCCACTTATTTGTCTTTTTATATATTTCCGTGTGATTTCCAACGTACATCTTTCCACGTCTCTTTGCGTATCTTTAGTTTATGAAATGTGAAGTGCGTACGCGGTGAAAAGTCTTCCATTCGACGAAGTCAGGCTCATTGTAGAGAGGTTGTCAATGTTTTATCTTTGAAAATCGTCGAAATACATTTTTTAAGGACTTTGCGCTCCAACACCTGTCTCGCAAGTTACATAGTCTTATGGGACTGCTCACCGGAATGGGCCGGCAGACGGTCGCTTTACTTTTTAAAATTTTTGAGAACTTTGTTCAGAAACCGTCCGTTCGACCACCGCAAACACGTTGCGCTGAACTGCCCACATCTTGTTTATATTCTCAAATTCCGGCCTGTTTTGAAAGATACATTATTCTATTTAGGTCCCGGGAATGCAATGCCAGACGAAGAAACGCCTCTGAGAGTACCTGAATTATTTTATTCAGTTCAAAAGAAAAGTGGTACGAATCTGGCTGGAATTTAGAGCCTTTCGCCTCGCAAAGCTCGACCACATTTGAAATTAGGGGGACGTCCAATACTAATTCATCTTCTGGAGCTTTTTACGAAAATGCAGGCTTTTAGTATTAATTTATAAAGATCCCATACATTTATAACATCGGGGTTTCGAAACCACAACTTAAGACACGACCCTCGCAGTGGTCCAAAACTAATAGACTGAATAATATTTGTCATAATTATTATGGCATTCTTGGAAAGACCGTGATCATTAAATTTGTTTGCGTTGTTCCAGAAAAGTGTCCTATTGTAGAAAATGTTGTATAGGTATATGCAATATAGTTTTTACTCCCTTTATATTAACTCGTGGCGTCTGCTTGCTTGCTTGCCGGCTTGCCGTCAACAAAAACTTTGGATCGATTTTTGACCCTTTTCCCGTGATCCAATCGAGCCGAAACTTGGCAAGTAGACTCGTGGCGACGATCAAGAAGATCTATCAAATTTTCGTTAAAAAAAATTAATAATTATAGCATAATTTCGGATTTTTAGAAATTTTATTGGTTTTTTCAAATTGGAATCATTAGAAAAGTTTGATTACGGCGGCCCGATAACGTCGCAGAATATTTTCTAAATTTGAATTACTCCGTCGGTATGCACAATAGGTACTTCACTACGAATATCGAAAATCTGAATCGACTGACAAATGTTTTTATAATTTAATCTTCAAAGCATGAAGTGTCTTATCGAAGCTCAAAACATCTGACATTTTAGAAATATATCAAATTACTGTAAGTTTAGTGTTATGTTATATATTTTATGGGTTACTTTTTTCATCATCTTAAAACCACGATCATTTCTTTTTGCGGAGATCCGCTGTTTGTTTATCCGGTGTTTTTCATCCGGATCATTTTACTTTTGCTGTTGTACTTTGCTAAACATCTACAGCGACTTTCGGGCAGCAAGCTACGCGGGATCTCTTAAATAATAATAAACGTGTACGTGTGTGTGTGTGTGCGTCTGTAGCCGAAGCCGCAAACGTCCTTGTGCAAGTGCAAGTATGCGCTTTTAAGTTGCGGGTGCAGCCAATTAAAAATGCACATAAAAACTAGCCAAACCCGTGAAATATCACGGGATCTTGAAGCTGAAAATTCGTGAATAGAAAAACATTTGTTTTTTAAATTGACTTTATTCGCTTAAACCTAAAACTAATCACAAGAGCATTCCTAAATTTAAAATCACCCAGATACAAAACAAGCGCAGCCCAGAAGCACTATTCATTTGTAGGAATAAAAAAAATCAATTCATTGCCGGATAAAATAAAAAAAATTAAAGACGTCATTTAAAAATGAACTTAAAAACTTTAACAAAAAAACTTCTTGAAATTCTCTTACAAGTATTTATTTTCGACTATTTTTTGTTTACTATTTTGTTTACTATTTTTGTTTACTAGTTCTTAATAGTTTTGTTATAAAAATTGTAATATTCATAAAATATTTTGATATGATTTACTCCTCCCATAACCACGAGCGTCAGCTCTTTTATGGAGAGTAATACGATCTTATTTTATGAATGATCATTGTATTCAGGCATTTTGTATTATATGTATTCATAATAAAAAAAAATGCAAACTAATTTCATCGACTTAAAACCTCAGGTATATTTACACCAGCAACTCCTCATTGACGACATTTTTGGTGAATTTTCGTGGCTGATCATCGGTGTTGTTGTTGTAATTTCAACAAGTTACGGAAGGACGTACATTAGGAATTCGAGGAGTATATTTTGCGTTCTCCTGACGTTGCTAAATTTTAAAATGATTAACTCACCTTTGTATAGAAGGCTTCCTAAAAGAAAAGGCCCGACATTCTCTAATTTAAAGCCATGTATTCACTAGGGGACAAATCGCGAAATATTCCGCTCGGCATGTCGCATCAACATCTACGCTCATGTTTCGGGGACAATGACGCGGTCATTTGACGTGTACACACCGGGACTCGCATATCTTGTCGCGGAAATGTCACCCGATGAGCTTATGTTGACAGCTGCGGTTAATGAGTTTATCGAAAAGTAAGAGGAGAAAAAAGAGGAGAATGCGAAATTATTTACTGCAAAGAGAAAGAAGGACGGACATTCTATGCGATCTTCGATCGATACAGCTCGATGAGTTCGAAAACGATTTCGTTTCCCCGCATTGTCATCTTGACAGATACAGCGCATGCGTATTCACTTGTAAACATACCACGTGGTACTGACGCTCCGCGGAATGTTGTAGTGAGTACGCTCGGGTACCGTGCGCATGGCAACGTTGCCACGGCACGTAGAAATGCCGCGCTATGTTGTGCGCGAGGTCGCGGAACAGTGCACGACGTTGCAACGTCACGTAGACTCTATGCCGCGCGTGCTGTTGAGGGACAATTTGTCCCCTAGTGAATACATGGCTTAAAGCTCTTTCGTAAAAAAATACTTTTAAAAATTTGTTTACTGTCATCATGTCTTTGGAACTAATGTCACGTGGGCTTTTGTCGCACGAGAGGGTTACGTGAATGGCTTGAATTGGCGCGCTCAGTCAATTTCGGGACTCCGTGACTTGTGAACCATAAACCCGATCGGGACGAAACAAGTGTTGAAATGTTAAATATAGACAAAGTGCAAAGCCAAGGCGTTTGCGAGACTTGTGTGGAAGGTTGCTGCAAAATTCATAATTTCGAAAGTATTTATTAAAGTATCAAGAAAATTGGTGTCTGTGAATAGATCTCGAACGATACCTTACTCACTGCGGCAGAAAGGCCAAGGTCGACATGGTGCAGGCCGTACAAAATATTATTCTTCTGGATTTAGCGTGTTGTGCTTCGCAAAATACTTATAGACTAAGAGCAAGCGACCGCCGGACTAACGTTATATTATCAAACCTGGAATATTTTCTACAGGTGTACACTAAAGTAGGTAAGAAGATTTGGATATTATGACAATTGAGTTCGGGGGATTTTGGCTGATAATACAGGTACAAAAAATACCCCTTTTTTAAAAAAAAAAGAGTAATAATAACAAAGCTGATTTTTAATACGCTTAACGGGACAGTACTATACACTCATATTAATGATTGCTAGATGCTTTTCCACTATTTCACAATATTACACATTTTTTGTATCTGTATTACCCGTTATCTGCCAAAATCCTAATTCAAGTGTCGTAATTTCCAAATCTTCTTACCCACACTAGTGTACAGTTGCCGGCAAACTTCTTGAAATTCTTTGGCGTAGTGGGGGAATGCGCAGAAGACAAAATTTGGGTCTCTTTGGTGGAATGGTATATTCGCAAACTTCCCCCCACTACGCCGTAAAATTTCAAGATGTTTGCCGGCTACTGTACGTGTAGAGAAAATATTTCAGGTTTGTTACTACAACGTAAGTCTGGCGGTCGCCGGCTCCTGCTCTATTAGCCGGGAAATACACAAACATTTAATTTTAGGATATCGTAAAAAATATTGACTACGCGAGCATTCACGTTTGACCCATGCTATATATAGGCGGCGACATTCCTCCTATACCGCAACCGCGATTATACCGACTGACTTTTGACGTAAAGAATGCCATGGCATTTCTTGTCAGTTTTCAATATTACGCACCAACGACGGGATATTGTTTTAGATTTTTCGATGTGGCACCGCACACAGCTGATCCTCGAAGACCGATAAACGAAACGAAATATCGTTACGGACGTCACACGCTTATTCAACCTCGCTACATAATACACGATAGTACGCATTATTTGTAGTTCGATTGAATAAGATAACAACTCAAATCCACGAAAAAATATTTGGCCGCTAACGGGATTCGAACCACGGATCTCCTCCTGCCCGGGGCAGACGCGTTATCCAATTACGCTATAGCGGCCTTGTACATTTTCGTGAATACGTCGACCTTATCTATAAGTCTCACTTATTAATTGACTAACATTTGTAATCCATCCGTGGTCCGAATTCCGGCAGCAGCCAAATATTTTTTCGTGGATTTGATTTTTCTGTATGTCTTTCTAATTGATTAATTAATTTGGTTTTAAAATTTCACAGAACTTTATTCTGGAAAAATTGCAACTTCACAATATGAATGTATTCTTGAATATAAGATAACAACTCGTTCAACTAAACTCTGCAAGGTATGAAAAAAATCAAGGATGAGAAATATTCGGAAATTTATAAAAAATGTTTTATATTTGTGCTTTTTCGACTTAGTCGACTCTATTTTTCAGTATTATGCACAGGCCGCCCCTCAACGATATTACCATCGATGACGCCGAGTTCACTCCTGGCTGCTCATTTCTCTCATTCGTATTCGTCGAGGATACTGTGCCGCTTTTCCGCCGTGTACTAATTCATTAATTTCAAATCTGTCAAACTTAAAACGACAAAATTGACAGTATTACAATATTGTACAATAACTGTCAAGGTACCGGAATAGCGATATTGCTTATTTCAGAATACGGCCGATTATGTTAACAAACCTAGGATATATAGAACTTTGTACACCGCCAATTTTGACGCGATGGCATTTGACAGATGTCTTGACATTTCTCATAGAAACTTTACGCGTACATAAATAAGTATGTCGAGTCTATTTTGTCTCAGGTTTTCATAACGGTGTTCTTATCCGGAGAATAGGGGGGACTGTTCCACCGGAATGTTACACATCGATCTACCTTGAAAATCGTAGATTGTCACGAATTAAAAAAAAGTTATGTCTTTTTACTCCCTTTATATTAACTCGTGGCGTCTGCTTGCTTGCCGTCAACAAAAACTTTGGATCAATTTTTGATCCTTTTCCTGTGATCCAATCGAGCTGAAACTTGGCAAGTAGACTCGTGGCGACGATCAAGAAGATCTTTCAAATTGTCGTTAAAAAAGTTAATAATTATAATATAATTTCGGATTTTTAGAAATTTTATTGGTTTTTTCAAATTGAAATCATTAGAAAAGTTTGATTACGGCGGCCCGATAACGTCGCGAATATTTTCTAAATTTGAATTACTCCGTCGGTATGCATAATAGGTACTTCACTATGAACGTCGAAAATCTAAATTGACTGACAAATGTTTTTAGAATTTAATTTTCAAAGCATGAAGTGTCTTATCAAAGCTCAAAACATCTGACATTTTAGAAATATATTAAATTACTGTAAGTTTAGTGTTATGTTATATGTTTTAATTCGTCTTTAATTGTTGTTATATTTTACAAAGAAAGGGAGTATAATAAAAACTTGGTTTTTATGGGTTATTTTTTTTTAGAGATGCGAACACGGCGTACCTACGTGTCACATTAATAACGCTTGTGCTATGAAAAGGACTAACTCGATGGTATCCTGGAATGGGGCTCGATCACTAGGCGAGAGTCTTAACCACTACAAATCCACCTTTTAAAATATCGTTATCAATTTGAATGTTTTCTGATAATTGTCACCAATTAGGATATTCTCTGATATCAATCACTGTTAGTGATGATATCAGAGAATATCCTAATGTTAGTGAACTACACACATTAGCGACTGACTCACAGTTTGTGATATTTGAGTCCATCTCTCCTTATTTAATTTTGCCTTGGGGTAGCAGATGTACTACATGGTGGGGTGCGGTCATTAATTTACACGCCGTCTACGCCCAGTGGCGCTTGACTTCACATATCGAATTCGGCTGACAGACGAAACGTTGGTTTCCATTTGGTTTTCACATGTCATTTCGATAACCGATTTATATTGATTTCGATTCAATTGGTTCGTTACCCTTGACGGCAGTCGTTTTATTTTTGCCTTCTCAGCTAACATTTTGTGTAGTGAACATTATATTGTCATTATACCATTTACCGCGCAGGTTCAAGGACACATCGCTACTTAAATATTAATAAGTGATATTAATTGTATTTGTATGACAAAAAAAGTTAAATATTTTTTAATTTTTCGTAATACGGCTGTCTACCGTTTTTTAATACATTTGTAAACACAAAATAAAACATCTTTTTTAACAGTTGCCTAATAAAATGGTACGTGATTTTTTTGCAAATTTTTTTCTCAAATTTTTTTTTTCCAAAAATGTTAAAGTACCGTCGTTTTAATACATTTGTAAAGACAAAATAAAACATCTTTCTCAACAGTTGCCTAATAAAATGATACGTTATTTTTTTGCGGGATTTCGGTGCGTCTGTTTAAAACAAGAGTCATTTAAAACAATGTTTTTACATGTTTGGTTGTGACATCGCAATATTATTTTTCATATCAATAATAAATTTTAGTCGGGAGCTTATTTCAAAATAATGTTCTTGATTTTTTTTCGAAATGGATTTATTATTTTTATATTTTACTATTTGCACGCGGTTTATCATGTAAATGCATTTTCGTTGAATTTATTAGTGTACAACAGAAGTATTACCTATAAATTTTCAAAGAATAAATACATGTTAAATTTATTTTTCAATAGTGATATTAATTTATGTAATTATAATATTCGAAAGTATTTGACTCGCAATAGTCCATTAATCTCTGTGCACATTTGTAGTTTTTCTGCTGGATTGGCACATTTCGTATGTAAATGTAAAAATGTACTTAATGTAAAAAAAAACTGACAATTTATGGACACCCTTTCTCGCCAAAACTCAACTGTTAAGTGGTCAAATAATTTTTAATATATTTAGTTGGGTATTGGATCTATGATAAAATCTTGTGTTTTTTTTTTTATTTGAATACGAATTTTCTTTGTAATGTTCATTAGCTTTAGTGATTTAAATCAATGCAGTTTTGAGATTTCGTAAAATTAAGCACGATTTTACATGTGTAATTTTATTTAAAGAAAGTAAGGTACATATTTATCTCATATAAATGCATACGAAATAGAGAAAACTATTCATCTTGGTGATTTTGCAAAATGGAAAATGATGCACAAAAATGTATGAAAATTTTCTGTTTCCAGAAATTTTGAGTACATCTTGGTATTGCTTTGTGTTATCATACTAACATATTATACTATTTTTTATTGCCAGATCATTTTCTTCAAGAATTGCTGAAGAACCGCTATCTTAGATTTTTTTTGCAAATAATTGCTGTCAGGGTACACGGTACTTTATTTATAATTATATATTTTTTACAGGCTTTTGAAGAAAACGTTTTCCCTACAAAATGTCTATGAATCATTCATATAGACGATACGAAATGATACGTTTCCAAGTATAAATTTTATAATCTGCGAAATAATCTTAATGGCCGATAATAAATAGAAATCGACCTCGTAACTTATGATAAGATTACTCACCAATTCTCAGGATAACAACACCGTTACGATTTCCTTAGACAAAATAGAGAAGACTTACTTATTTATATATGCGTTAAGTTTCTATGACTAATGTCAAGACATATCGTCGCTGTATATATAATAAAGCCAATGTGCCGTTTAGTACATTCTGAGATGAATGATTCAATTCGTCAATTTTTCATATAAATAATAGAGATATACTAAAAAAACATTGCCGTTCATCTGGAAAGTCTGCCAAGTAATTATTTAAAATATTTTTTATAAATCTAGTCTGTGCAATTATTTTTTAAAACAGTTTCATTCGTTTATCGCAGAATGTACTAAAACAGCATATAGGATTAATTATATGTACAGCGATGATATGTCAAATGTCATCAGATCATAATTGGCAAAGTTATATAATAACGGTGAAGAAATGATTAAGATGATACAAATCAATAAGATAATAATTAGTTTTTATGCGTAATCTCACAATAACAGTTTAGTTCATCACTAGTATAGTTAAAATATGGAATATGGAAACATGTTTTGTTAAATACAAAAACTCAGATTTGCAGCTTTGTTTCTTTAAATTCAGTGAATATCACCTAGTCACTAGTCATAAACCTCATTAGATGTTATACCCTATCTCCACTGACTTGCAAATATTTATTCTATTGATGTGCTTATCTTATCACCTCTTTACTCGGAGGTGTTTCAAGATGAACCTAAGTAGGTATATATAAATAAAAAAGTAGGGAAAAATTATAAATATAATTTTCCCTATTGAACATTTTATATGCATAACTTTATATTTTTAATAATAATTATTTAATATTTTTATGTGCCAACATACATGTAAATTATTGTACTAATTATTTAGTATACAATTGAAATTCATTTATCTACAATACATATTGTACATTATCACATTTTTATTAATTTCCTGATGAATTTATTTTTAGAAAAATAAAATAATATTATGTAGTATTTCCTAGTATGCTTTTTTTGCTGTTTATTAAACATAGTTTTCATTGTCTGTAGTCTAAAGTACCATAATATTTAATGACAGTATCGGGAAAACATTTGAGAATTAACAATTTTTGCAACCTTAAGAAAATAGACATATTTTTTAATATGTCAAATTTCATCAAAAGTTCGGTGGGAACATAAAAGCTACACTTTCTCTAATTGTTCACAATATACTAATTTATAACAGATTTTTTTTAGTTTACATTAAACAAAACATTGTTTATTGTAAATTAAAAAAGTCAGCTTATTTGTTCACCTATTTTATTTTTCTTTTTCTTTATTTATTTTTCATGTAAATACTTATACTTATTTTATTTTTTCTTTTATACATCCTATTTATTTACTAATGTTTACTTTTTTATGTTAATAATTATTGCTGTAATATTTACTCTTTCGCTTCGCACCATGTCTTTCTTAGTTTATATGGCCTATTTATTTGAATAATTCTTGCTATATGTACCGTATTTCTTGTTATAATCTTACCCTTTATGTACCTGCATGTGATAATTTCTATTTATATATTTAAATCATCTTATATTTCTATTTCGCATGTATGATAATTTAATGTGTGGGACTGCACAAACCTTCCCACATACCGCAATAAAGTTTTATTGTTATTATTACAACAACAACATCATCAGGTGTATCTAATAAATAATATGCTGACGATGAGAGGAGAGTAGAACAATATTTCGTTCAGTGTAAAATAAAATGATAATCTTCCACCACAAAGTAACTGCCGTATCAATTATTAACTTTAGCAGGTTTAAATTATCTTCTGTGTGTAGTTTTCTGGACATTCTGCAGTGTATTTTTGATCTCTCTGGCCGGCGTTTCGGATCCCATTGCAGGGTATATCCACAGCAGAATACCCCAGAAAACTACACGGAAGATTCTGAACGGCCATGAAAACACGAGAACATTTTTAGGTTTGAATTGTATCAATTTTGTTTTTAAGGTGTAATTAATTTCCATTGAGTGAGCATATGAGGGGTTTATAAGCTTTGTTATATAAATACTATCTATAACCCATCAAAAATGACATATTTTTGTTATATATTTCGGCCGCCAGTTACGGCTGTGAGAGCAGCGCTTTCTAGAGTAGCATAGCTTCTTGATAACGTTAGTGATGGACGACATCATTAAATGGAGAAATATGTTTTTTGCTTCTTATACCTCATTATTATTAGCCATCTGGCGGAGTTAGTGACGGACATTGTTACATATAGAATTATACATCTTTTTTGTACCTCATTTTGTATGCCTCATCATTATTTGTGCCATCGGGTAGCGTTAATGACGGACATTGTTACATAGAGAATTATATATTTTGGATATAATGATTAAAACCAATGACATATGCCATATAGTTATAGATGCACTTATTAGTTTTAATTTTCGCTAAACTGAAATATTTAAAAAAAATCTTATTCAGAGTATTTCATTAAAAAAGCAGCATTAAGTCAATGTTTTCAATTTTATTTAGTAATAATATTGAAATCATACTCATCTTGAAAACGGAATTAAATTGTTAACGGACGGACATCGAAATTATTATTATTTGATATCATCCTGATTACCATTGCACCCACTTCCTACTTTGATAGAACTGCAAAATGATATCTTTAAAATTTATGACATGAAACATCTCTTTCTGTGCATAATATTTTCACATGTTTCTTATCTCGGGTACGGAGATTTTATTGTCAAATTATATTTAATCTTTGCTCAATGTGACAATTTGAATAATTCAAATATTTTATTCCTATGCGTTTTTACAGATTTTTAATATTCAATTAATGTTTTAATGTTATCTAATTTTGGTATTATTTTTTATTAATTTAAACAAGTATTTTGAAATTAAAAATAGGCAGACACACATTATTAAAAATTGGATGTGAATAATCAGCGAAAAAGCGGATTGTGCATATACTGAAGCCAAATCTATTTTGTTAACTGGATTGAACGGTGTTTGGCAAACTTAAGAACTCAAAAAGAACTGAAGACTGGTTGAATTTGACTCACTGTTTTATCATTGCGGGTGGAAAATAATATGAACACAATACTCATATTACGAAGATGATACTGTTTATGCCCAGGATTTGTGATATTCGCAAACGATTCATCTGTAAGTCGTAAACTCACCATATATATTTTTGAATTTTTTTTTTTAAATTTATCGAAATTAACGGACATAGTCTAATAAAATATACGTAATACACACATAACATAAACAACATAAAATACAACAAAATAAAGGTTACAGCAATTTAAAACGAAAGCAAGGACAAATGAAAAGTAATAACAAGATGGAGACAGGATCTGGACTGTCTAATGAGAGATTGTTTGAATCTAGACAGACTTACACCGAAGAAGTCCAGATCCTGTCTTGAGTCTATAAGACGACACAACGTGACATGGGAGCATGGAATCTATAATTAGGTCTATGATGGCTAAGGAACTTGAATTTTATTTGTCCCAGTAACGAAGGCACATCAGTGTGGCCATTTAATATCTTGAATATGGTGATTAAGTCAGTGTTTTCTCTTCGTTTTTGTAGGTTTCACATTTTTAACATTGACTCAATTTCACTGTAGTAGTAGTCTCCTCTTCTATATAGAGAGACCAAATCACAGAGGCATCTAAAAAAAGACCGACAAGTTTATTGTATTGTTTATTGTACAAAAAAAAATGTGTTCAGCATAAATATTTATTCAATATTTGATTTCAAATTCATTCCTACATTCACACTTGCGCTCAGGAGAATAATGAACTAGAGACCGAAATGAGCAATTGAACTAGGTAATCTACATCCACTGACTGAACGGGTATAAACCGCATCTTTTAAACACTGGTACTTTAATTGTTTTCACGTCAATCCATAGCGCTTCAGCCATGAAAAGAGAACTTACTGATGCATGATGAAATGTTCTCCTATTGATATTTTTTACTTAAATAGGTTAATTAATATATGTATAATAACAATTAGCAGTTGGATTGATTGCAATGTTCAACTCTCAACAATAATAAGGTCACAGCGAAGATAAAGGCTAAGCTGTAAGTTCAAGGTCAATGTGACCGTTATAAATATGATAAATAACAGTTTCTCTGTTATTTATCTTATAAACAATGGTCATATTGATCAGATAAACAGCAGTGACTCTTTCACCTGTTGAATGGGATACACGATAAACTGACCTGACCGTGATGTAAAATGTGTGATGCTGTATAGCATTTAAGAATACATATTGGCAAATTAGTAAAATAGATTGTTTGCGTATTTTTCAGGGTATAACAAGTGACATCTGGTGGTACTACATGATCTCTCTGTCATTCTACTGGTCCCTGGCCATATCGCAGTTCTTTGACGTGAAGCGCAAGGACTTCTGGCAGATGTTCATCCACCACATCGCCACCATCGCCCTCATGGCGTTCAGTTGGGTCTGCAATCTGCACAGGGTCGGGACACTGGTGCTGCTGCTCCATGACTGCGTTGACATTTTCCTAGAGGTGATTGAAGATAATGATTTTATGTTTATTTGAAACATTCATTTTGTTCAATAATGATTAAAATTTACTGCCGTTTTATATATGTCTGTAGAATACTAAAACATGAAATTAAAAATCATATTAATGTAGGTATATATGCTATACAGGTGTGTGCAGTGAGAATATTGAAGTATGACTTTTACGCAAACATGTATTGGGGGAAAAATATTGAGATTAAATATTTGTCTGACAGCTATTATGAAATATTAAAATCTAAATGATATGGTAATTATTGCGACTATTATGAAATATTAAAATCTAAATGATATGGTAATTATTGCGATGTGTATGTTTTATTTCCAATTTTTTCAAAATATATGCTTAGAAAAAAGTCATGCTTCAATGTTCTCACTGCACACCCCTGATGCTATAACAATGTAAATATATGGTATAAAAATAATAATAGCGTGATGAAATGATGTTTAAAAGTGCCAACATTAGTCTAATGAAACAAAATATAAGCAATGTGCTAATCACTGCGCATGCAAAATACTGTCGGTTTTTGTAATCTCATTCTTCGCTCTAAAAATTAAAATATGTATTTGAATGATGATTTACTAAATGGTGTATAAAATATGAAAACATTGAATATGTGTGAATAGTAGTCAATATCTATTAAATTGTGCTAATTATACAGTGTGTAACAGAGCTGGTCCACAATACTGATAGATTCCTGTCTAAATTATAAGTAGAAAGTGTTCATATAACAATGTCCTTACAACAGTAGTTATGGAGATAAGTGATTTCAAAGATTGCATATTTTTTTTTCAATATTTCCAACAAATTTTCTGTAAAATGTTGGGCTATTATCATAAAATATTAAAAATTCAGTCACTTTAAAACAACTCAACTAAAATGATTATTTGACTTTTATTAAAGCGAATGAATAATATTGATTATTGTTGATGATAATATTGATTAATATGAGTTATTTCAATGATGGTCCAACATTTTATAGAAAATAAGTCAGAAATAAGTTATCTTATTATTTGAAAGGTTTGTTTGGGTTTGTTTGATTTGATAATTATGAAAACATATTCATATTTATTGCTTGAACATTTACAACTCATAATTTAGACAGAAATCTACCTGTAAAATATTGTTCTCTGTCACACCCTGTCTAGAGAAAACCGGTGGCGTACAGCGCGCGTACGAGCAAAAAAGCTGTGCATTAGTAAAATTTCTGCAAAACAAATACTTATTAAATAATCCTTATGTTAAGAAAGAGTTGATTTAAAATTCTAGCTGTAATTTGTGGCTGCGGTTAGATTTTTTATTTGTGACATTGCTAATATATTATATTTAAAAAAAAAGATATAAGTATTAACTTACCCGCGTGGCTTCGCACACATAGATTTTTAGTAACTTTTAGTCATATTTTATCAATTTGTGTATTAATTAACCTTAACATATTTATATATGTCATCAGACTTTTTTATAGAACTTTTTGAGTTCTACAACTTCTCTACAGAAAGTATTTAAATATCTCTTACCATTAAGGCAGCGTTTGTAAAAAACACATTGCTGGACCATTTTTTCATCGACTAGTTGTAAAATAGATCACCGCGAAAAGACCTTAATTTTAACAAGATAATATGTAGCCTATTTTCGCCCTGAAGATCCATTCTAAATATTGGTGAAAGAATTTTTGAAATTGGAAGACTAGTTTCGGAGATTACTCCATACATCCAAACTTTACCTTTTTCTACATTAGTATAGATTTATAGTTATTATTTTATTTATTTATTTAATATATAATAATACATATGATCTCTTTAATAGCAATGATAACTAGTAAATATTTACAATTAAATTATTATTTTATGTTATACCTCACCAAAAGGAATTATGATTCTTGTTTCTTGTGAGGGAGAATTCTTCTGTGTGGTGAGTTGGTCACAGCATAACCTAAGTTTATACCTATTGCACGCCACTAGGGAAAATAATAATTACATGTAATTACTTGACACCCATACACCAGCTTTTTATTACCAAAAGTGCAATAAAAAGTATAAAGTACTGTTTTTGGAGTCACTGGTTTTCCAAATCAAGGCTCAATAAAAATAACATTTTAGCTTACAAAGAATAAAACGAAAATAAAATTATTTATTTTACCCGTATTAAATTTTTTACCACAAAATTATTTTTAAATATTCTTAGATTTAAATTAGTTTGTTTTACTTTTTCTAGGCTGCCAAAATGACCAAATATGCCAATTACCAGAAACTCTGTGATTGTATCTTTGGCACCTTCACCATCCTTTGGATTGTCACAAGGCTGGGCATATTCCCTTTCTACATCATATGGAGGTAATTATTATTTTTCCACAAAGATTGGGAAACAAACGATTCACTTATTTTTACATAAATTAATTAGCAATTGATGTTGAACAAATTTATTATGTTGAACAAATGCTGGTAAATATGAAACATTTGTAATTCTCAAATAAATTAACATGTTTTAAAAAATTCTAATTCAATTCAATACCAAAAAATACTCAAGAGTACAATTTATGTGTATTTCAACACGTATTAATTGTATGTTATCCTTGATTTTGTGTTAATTTTTTCTTGCCAAAATGAACCTTTTAATGAGTGTGGGGCCACATCGGACCTGTCCGACGGAGAGCGACAGGGGCCAGGGTGCCACGTCGGATATATGCGACGGGTACAAAATTAATTATTTTTCGACAGCCGCGTATCGAATTTGAAAAACATGATTTTTTCCCAGTAGAGAAATCCCGTGGTGACCTGTCGTTCCATTTTCAACTCAAAAACATTACCAATTATATTTAAAATCAACAATCAAAGTTGTAGATGGTGCCCCGAACGCATGTTGCACAATCGAAATTCAAATATTCTGTCATTCAAGGTCACGCACAAATTGAGCGGGAAATATGATTTATTTTTTCGATTTTCGATTTATTTGTACACGTACCTATACACAAATGTATACAATATATTTTGCGATATTTGTCGATTTTTGTTGGTTTATGATTCAATTGAAAACTAACAGGTATTTATTAACAAAAATACACCCAATTATGTTGGGTTTATTTGAAATATGTGTGTGTGAAAGTGTATCATATTTATGTGTTATGAGTGCGATGTTCCGTTGTGTGCCGTGCAACAAAATATACCACACAGAAGATTATTAGGTAGGCATCAAATAAAAATAGTAGTGTTGTCTCTAATAAACAAATAATAATAAATTATTATTTTTCGTATAATGTTGCGCTGGCAACATTATCGGAATTGAAAAAAATTTTTTTTTACTTAAACGATAAAAAAATCATTGCATTACGACAATTACGATAAAATAATATGAATGTGTGTGTTTTTTTTAATATACATGTGTTTTCTTGGTTTTTTCGTAAAAAGAAAAATCACAAAAAATTCAAAAAATCTATGGCCTTAGGTGTTTTATGTTGATGGAATTTTTTTGGCCCTAGACTGGTTAAGCATAGAATATAATTTATATTTGACTGTAGAGACAATATCTAATATATATACGTATATATTTTCCTTCAAATGCGAGTGATGTCGCGTATTGCGTTGTACAGTCTGAATTTATTGTTATACATACAACTGTCATACAACGTCAACTCAACTCGACTAGCCAAGTGAACTAATGTGTCAGATCAGACCTGAGAGAATGAGTTCAAAACCCTAGCAAGTTAGTTTTTTTTTTTAGCCAAGACACACCATTTTATTTTGTGAAATCTCAAACTTTCCTCTAGGCATCATGCATGTTTTTTGTCATGGTGTACTATATTTTGAAATCATTTTCAACATTGAAAAATACATGAAATTTAAATGAAAAGCATTTTATTTGGATGGGTGGATTAAAAATTGCATGTGTTCTAGAATAAAATACATAAAAAACTGCATTAAAAAAGTGTATAAAATTCTACAGAATTTTCGCAGATGGGGTTGTATGAATAAAAGCATCGGGAACCACTTTTGGGACTATTTTGTGCAAATCTTTAATTAAAAAATCTCTAATTGCAAAGTTTCTATTTTTCTGTTAGTGACTCTATCTTCCATTATGATCAAATATTTATCCACGCACGATTCATGGTTTGTTCCTTTAATTCTTTCCAGAATATAGAATTGATATGATAAAATTGCAGCCTTGATATTGAATTTCCTTCAAAATTATTGAATCAGTGATCAATTTCCCCGTACGGTACCATCAATAAGTTAACGAAAACTTACTCACAAATAATGTGCTTTAAACAAGATATCAAACCTTGATCCATTCATTGGCTTGGTTAAGGCTGCAGGTAATATTTTTTAGGGAAATCTGATATTCTTAAGGCGGTACATTTACTGCGAATGCATATTTCGGCGTTTTTTACGAAAATGTGGGTTTTCATTATTCATTTATATCAGAATTTACATGATAGATTGTAATTTTTTTAGGGCGATAACTTAGATAGAACCTTTGTTCTTATATAAAAGTAATAAACTGAATATTGTTTATAATAAATAAGAAAAATATAAGCATTAATCCACAGGCCGCGGCAAAAAAAACGTTTTTAATATTCCCGGGTGACGATTCGTTCGTTGAAAATTTGTATGTAAGCATACTATGTTTTTTTTATACATATAAAGTTTGCTTAATTATCTAGAATCCGTACATAGGATATTAAGAAATATTCAATATTAATAAAAGTAATAATATTTTTAAAATGCTAGAAATTTTTACGATTTTGATGCTTTTCAAATATTGTTTATTCATATAAAAAGATGATTTTAAACGATATATTGTATCTATATTCGCACTTTGAGTTTTCATTCATTATAAAAAAGCTACATTTTTTATTAAAAATACGTTAATTATTATTTTAAAATAAAAATTCTAAAGGGTGAAATGTGTCAAGAAATAGCGCAGGTTTGAATCAGATGACGCGTGCCGTGGGGGAGAGACGGACGTTTCTCTGTGGTCCATACACTTTTTCATAAAAAAATCACTTTAAAACGTGTTTTTATGCTAAATTTGACATCAGTTCAAAATAATACCATGTTATATATTCAAAAGCAATCTATTCGTCGCAGATAATGAGTTTTTTTTAACTAGTTTGATATTATTTTGCTTTTCTACTGATAAAATCACGTTAAACTTGTGTCATGTGCGTGTTTTGGTGACGGCGGTATATTCGCGAAGATGTCATTGTAATTTATAAAGTAAGATATTAATTTACGACATAATTTTTAAAATATAGATTAATGGTTGTTAATTTTCTTTTTAATTCAATACATATTGTTGGAGTAGTTTTTTGTTTATTTTAAATAAAAAAAAATATTTGAATTAAGTTTAATTCACAGGTCTTTTGACATTTCAGTCGGAAGTCAAAATAATATCTAAATCTGCTTATGCGACATAAGTTTTAAATTAAAAAACAGTGATATAAGAAAAATTGTTGATTACTATTTTTTTATAATACATAAATTATTGGAGAAATATAAATACGCTTTTGTAAATTTTAGACTTACAACATTTAAAATTCTAATAATAGTGCGTGATCTTGACTTGCGTTCCCACATATTTTATATGTCGGTACTCCGTATGGTTGTCTCATTTCCTCGCAACCTTTCTGTCTTGCATGACATGTAAATAAATACGCTCGTGCAAGGTTTATCTGATATGACGTTTGTTCATGTCTCGATCTCGTATTGAAGTAGCATGATCTATCGATTCATATCGCCGCTTTTGACAGCTTGAAAATTGTTTGTCCCGCCTTAAACAAATATGATATATTAACATGTACCCGGGTGTATTACATATTCATTAATATAAAGGCATTTTCAACTTTAAGATTGGCTTTATTTTTTAAATCTTCGATAAACCTATGTTCATTCCTTCTTATTTGAGCTCCAAATTGAAATTTGTTCATTCATTTGTCAGGTCCTAGGATTATTATAAGAGTATATCAGTAAGGATCTCAAACAAATTCAGTATACATTAAAGAATCAATATACAGATATTCTGTATATTGATTCTTTTTTCTGGAAATTGAATTTGTTTAATGTTTTTTGATTCCGTTATTGCTAAATATTTTTAAAGTGGATCTGCGAAGCAAGGCATGGGTTTATTACATCAGTGATATAAGATAAATATATGTATTTTAATAATTCTGACTGAAATAAGTAAAGGTTTTGTAAAGTGTATCTTAACATTAATTTAAGGGGTATGAAAGCAAAGGCAGTAATATCCAAAAAAATAAAAAAATATTTTGAATGCAGTCACGGAGGATTACTAATTTAAAAAGTACTGAATTCTAAATTTTACGTATCTATCTCTTCCAAAATCATATTTCCTATAAATTTATATGAAACAGGATTTTGCTATTAGATCTCGAATTCAATAAGTTCTAAATTAGTAATCCTCGATGACTGCATTAAATTTTTGTTTGGATATTGCTGCCTTTGCTTTTATATCCCTCATTTGGTGAGGATGGTAGAAGTCTGTACTATGTATTTGTGATAAATTTACTTACAATACTTTTTAAAGGAATATAACATTTAGCCTCTAAAATCAGTTACTATAAATCGCGAGGGAAAAATTACAGGCATATTTAAAAAGGAGGTTTGATATAAACACAAATAAAGATTTTGATGCTTGTGAAACTTGCAAATTAGGCTTGAAATTATATTAGTTAGTTAGCCCTTGTGATTTTAAACCACCAAAATATGTGTATGAATTTATTAATTCTTAATCAAGATGTCTCTCAGAAACAAAGCTATTTACATATACATATATGGGAAAGTAGGTTTGGAATAGTCTTTGGGTGTTTAGGTGTGTGGGCCATATCTACTCTCCCATATAAATAGTTTCGTCTCTGTGAGTATCTATAATATAGGCCGTATTCTGAACTATTACGGTATCTTGATAGTTATTGTTATTATCATCCACAATTTGTGAAGAGCTTTCTGATTGATTGAATTAATTAATTTCAAACCTGTCAAACTTAAAATAACAAAATTGGTGGCATTATAATGTTATATGATAACTGTCAAGATACCGAAATAGGAATATTGCTTATTTCAGAATACGGCCGTATATCTTGATTAACGACTAACCCTCTTTATGGAATTTTTTTTTAAACATACTCAATATATTCTGAATTGTTAAGTCTCATTATTCCAAAGGTCTGTCATTTTTATATATTTGTAATCTAACTACCTGGATTAATATTTGTCATTGACCAACATTTCAGCACAACCGTGAGGGCGCCCACAATCATTCCGCTTTTCCCCGCCTACTACATCTTCAACAGCCTCCTCTTCTTGCTGCTTATCTTGCACACCATATGGACCTGGCTCATCCTCAAAGTAGCCTACAAGGCACTGGCTGCTGGACAGGTATATTTTTGTGGTGTTTACAAAATACAATTTTTGACGTTTAAAAACTGCGAATTTAAGAAATAAATCCAAATACGATGCAAATTAATTTTAATTTGATCAATCAGTACAAGGATTCAATTGGAACACTTCATCGTTGAAACTGGTTATTCCCGAGTAACGGTCCGCTCCCGCTCCAGTCAAATATTCTTTCATGCTATACTATGATTTGACCGGAACTGGAGATATTGTGAATTACTTCATTGTTAATTGTACATTAATATTTTGTTGGAGCGAGAGCAGACCATGAGCAGCGTAATAGTGCAGATCAAGCTTTAATCTATTTACTGATCAATTCTATGTTTTATTTAGTTGGCCATTACTGTAAAAGTTCCATTTCTTTGGCAAAAAAATAACAAAGTCCATTACACACTGTCCGAAAATTTGTCACCATCAATTTAAAGTAATTCTCAGTTGCGTGTGTTGTATTAAAAAATATAATTGAATGTTTATGATTTTAAATTGATTCCAATTGAAGTATTCTTTGTGTTGCATTGTGATATTTTGAACATTTTGGATGACTTGATGTGGTCTGTCAGTTTTTTAATGCAGAGGTGATGAATGAGGAAAAATATACTGCCATAATTGTAGAATGCTGTTGTCCTATTCTTTCAAGGGTATGTTTCCCAGTCCAAATTCAGTTAAAACAGAGTCGCAAGTATTAAAAAAGTTATTATCCTTAAATGTTTTTATCATACATTTTGAATTTTTAAATCACTTTATCTAAGGAAAAGGTGTAACAATATGTTTTGGAATGGTAAATTTTGCAATGAATGAGTTTTTTGCAAATGGCATGTTTTGTGAAAAATTATTTAACTGGTCGTATACCGAAAGCTAGATCTCCACGACTACTTTTGTACCCTCTGTGTGCCGGAGCTGAGATATGCGCTCCCTAGACATGTATGCGAATTTGACCTATTTTACCTGTGTTTATGGGTTTTTAAAGCTTATTTTTGGTGGCATCTCAAGTTTTTGAATGAATGAAAGAGTTCTATTTGTCGGGTAACCTCATTGGCTGTTTAAACCGGACAAAAAATCATTCCATTGTCTTTAAACTGCGCAGTTATTATGTGTTAAAAAAGTGTTTTTTTTTTTTAAATAAAAAGTGTTCAAATGAAATATTTATATATTCTTTGATATGATATATATTTAGGAATGAAATTATTGAAATTCAATATCTTTTGTGTTATTGTTTCCATGGCTTTATTCGATAAACATATGCATACATTTCTCATAGTAAATTTCGTTACTTATTTTCATAATTATTGAATAAGTAATTATTGAAGTCCGTATATTGAGAAACCAGAAACTGCAACTTCTTAGCGATTATTGTTGATTTTTACATGAAACTATCACAAAAAAGTGTCTAAAAAACAGCAATCATGCATTTTTTAGACACTTTTTTGGCGGCATATAACCGATTCAGTTTGAACATCTAACAAAGAAGAATGCAGAATTATTAATTTCTAAGTTGTGTCGCTCTTACGGCGCAGTATTAATGTTGCGGCGCAATCACGTCATGTGTACGCGTGTAAAAAACAGCAAGCAATTATTGTTGATTTTTACATGAATATAACCATCACAAAAAAGTGTCTAAACACAGCAAGCGATTATTGTTGATTTTTACATGAATATAACCATCACAAAAAAGTGTCTAAAAACAGCAAGCGATTATTGTTGATTTTTACATGAATATAACCATCACAAAAAAGTGTCTAAAAACAGCAATCGTGGTGAGATTGCGTGGCAGACAGTGTACGTTCCGCATACGACTGGTTAATCATCGTAAGAAAAAACCATTGCCATATATAATCTGAATGTCATTGATTCATATGAGTAAAATATGAGTAAACCAATGTGACCTGAAATAGCCTCAACTCTCATAGGTTCATGTATTCCCTATTTTTCTCTCTTATCTATGGTTCGTGTAAACTGGTGTTATCCATGGATATAATGTCTCAAATGTCAAAGTATGTGGTGAAAATTTTGAAACTTTAAAATGTAATAACTTTTTAAATATTTGCGACAATTTCAATATTGTATCATTTTTAAAATCAAGGCATTCAAGTATGTATACCAAGGAACATGTCCTTGAAAAAATCATAAGAAAACAGTATCCACAATTTAGCCAAATATGGAGAAGGTTTAGTAGAAAGAGTGATAATTTAATGTTTAATCTCAAGAACACATTCATATTTGTGAAGTTGTAAGTTTTCAGAACAAAGTTCTGTGAAGTTTTTTTAAAACCAAATTAATTATTCAATTAGAAAGACATACAGAAAAATCTAATCCATGAAAAAATATTTTGGCTACTATATATTCCGGTAGTAGTCAAAATATTTTTTCGTGGATTAGATTTTTTTTGTATGTCTTTCTAATTGATTAATTAATTTGGTTTTAATGTTTAATCATTTGACAATATTTAACCTTTAATTTTAAATCCCTTTTTATAACAAAGTTATCTCATCTTGGAGGTAGAACTTTAATTTTTAAGCAGTACTTAATGTGTACAAAGTTGTTTGCTTGAAAAATTATATTCTATTCTTTAAAGGGGAATGTTCTGTTTCCTCAAAAACTGAATTCTGTAATCAATCTAAGGACTACCCACCACAAAATGTTGTAATAGTATATTTTGGTTATTATGATGAACGCAGTGCAATTTTTGCACTGTGTTGCACTGCGCGATGCAACACATATAACGTCCTGAAATTGTGTGATGTGTAAAAATTAGCATAAATGATTCTAATAATCACTAAGTACAAAATAACGGAAACCCTTGGGAAAAATTACAGAAAACTTGCAAAATACAAAATATGTCAAATTCACAAAATAAAAAATAAGCAATTGAATTGGAAATCAGAATTACCGTGACTATTAATTTATGGAATCTGTGGTATAGTAAATATTAAATTTATTTCAGATATAAACAAAAGTACTTACAATTCAGAATCTTTCTTCCTCTTCTTTTTTTTTAGATCTGTCAATCTGTGGTACAGAAAAATAAGCCCTGACTTTTTCTGCGAATCTTAAACACATTTAGCTTACTTGAATAATAAAGCATGCTAATTTGGTGCTCATCAATCTAATAGATACGTTTTTAAAATTAATCATTTTAGAAATGTATATATTGAATAAGGTTAGTTTGATATTTTGTTGACGGATTGAAATTGTATATTTCGTTTTTGCATTTTAACCGCTTTTCGGATTATTTAAAATAAATGTTATTAATTTGTGAAGCAGGGAATATACAATTATTTTAGAATTACCTTAGTATGAATTTAATAATTTAGGTTGTGGAATTTTGAAAAATTTCAAATATGCTAATTTTGGAATTATAGGCATTCCTTCAGAGATCACCAAATTACATAGACACAAACTAAGCTTTATTACAAGAAGATGCTTTTACTTTAAGAGACTCAGTTCGGAATGAACTTAAAAAAAAAAAGTATTAAAAAATATTTTTTGTTTATTTACTAGGGGATAAAATTATGCAAGAATAAATACTTTAACTGGTCGGATGCCGGCCGTACATAACGCGGAATGTACCCTGTCTGCCGTGCATTTTCGTGATAGTTATATTCATGTAAAAATCAACAATAATCGCTAAGAAGTTGCAGTTTCTGGTTTCTCAATATACAAACTTCAATAATTACTTATATTTCAATAATTACTTCTACCATAATTATTTATTCATTAATTATGAAAATAAGTAACGAAATTTACTGTCAGAAATGTATGCACATCTTTATCGAATAAAGCCATGGAAGCAATAGCACTAAAGATATTGTATTTCAATATTTTCGCTCTAAATATATCAAAAAATATTAAAATACTTGATTTTAACACTTTTTTTATTAAAAAAAAACTCTTTTTACTCCCTCTATATTAACTCGTGATGTCTGCTTGCTTGCTTGCTTGCCGTCAAAAAAAACTTTGGATCGATTTTTGACCCTTTCCCGTGATCCAATCGAGCTGAAACTTGGCAAGTAGACTTGTGGCGACGATCAAGAAGATCTATCAAATTTTCGTTAAAAAAATTAATAATTATAGTATAATTTCGGATTTTTAGAAATTTTATTGGTTTTTCCAAATTGGAATCATTAGAAAAGTTTGATTACGGCGGCCCGATAACGTTGCGGAATATTTTCTAAATTTGAATTACTCCGTTGGTATGCATAATACTTACTTTATACTTACTTAATAGGTACTTCACTACGAATGTCGAAAATCTAAATTAACTGACAAACGTTTTTAGAATTTAAAATTCAAAGTGTCTTATCAAAGCTCAAAACATCTGACATTTTAGAAATATATTAAATTACTGTAAGTTTAGT
>JADDOH010016542.1:0-32829 GCA_016648135.1 Agrypnia vestita
AACCGAGGCTGGTTAATCGCTCTAGGCCACTGCTGCTTCATGATAACGCTAGACCACACACTGCACAACAGACGGCGACCAAATTAGAGGAGCTTCAATTGGAATGTCTAAGACATCCACCGTACTCTCCGGACCTTGCCCCAACAGATTACCATTTTTTCGAAATTTGGATAACTTCTTGCAAAGGAAAAAATTCAACTCCGATGGGGCAGTCCAAACCGCCTTCAAAGATTTTATTGATTCCCTTCCGAATGGTTTTTTTAGTAAAGGGATCGATGAACTACCTATGAGATGGCAAAAGTGCATAGATAGCAATGGTACATACTTTGATTAAATAAATATATTATAATAAAAAAAAATCGACTTTATGTTCCTCCCATACTAAACGTCAATTTCATATGTAAGGACCTAATATTAGCCCGGCTCAAAAAACTCTGGCAATTCGAATTCCACATCACTCATCAGATTCGGCGGTTTATCCAACAATCTCATCATCATCATATTGTAACGAGCTGTTCGTTGACATTTGACAGTTCCATAGAAAAGTGTCACATGCGCAGAACGGCGGGCCGGTATGCCCAGTGGTTGAAATAAGAACTAACATGATTAAATAAATAGCGAAGAAATGGAAGGGTTCTTACCCGAATAGAAAAACAAAAGAGAGCAGTTCTTTTGTTTTTCTTGTTTTGTTCTTCTTGATGAAGAAAAACTACCCGCGGATTGGAAGAGGTCAAAGGTAACTCCCATTTATAAGAAGGGAGACAAATTGAATCCAGCCAACTACAGACCTATAAGCTTAACATCAGTTCTGTGTAAGGTAATGGAGAGAATTATCGCTGAGAACTTACGAAGATTTATGGAAGACAACGGCATTGTAGATTTGGATCAGCACGGATTTGTGCCTGGACGTTCCACTGTGACTAATCTTCTCACATGTCTAGAAAGGTGGTCCACTAGTTTTGATAGCCATGAACCTATAGACATATTTTATCTAGATTTTGAAAAGGCTTTTGACAGAGTCCCACTTAATAGATTAATCGCTAAGTTAGAACATCTAGGAATCCGTGGTTCACTACTTCAATGGATTAAGAGCTTTTTGACTGAGCGCTCCTTTGCTGTCCGAGTGGGTGACTCTCTATCTGCACCGCAAGTAGTTTTAAGTGGAGTTCCACAGGGGAGTGTGCTGGGACCAATTCTCTTTATTTTGTACATTTTGGATCTTCGTGCTGCTGTCCAGTCCACTATGAGTTTCTTTGCCGATGACACAAAATATTTCGGTAACCCCCTTACTGACCATGAGTTGTTACAGAGAGACTTAAATCAATTATCGGAGTGGACAAAGCAGTGGCTCATATGTCTTAATGTTGACAAATGTTGTGTTCTCCATGTCGGCAAGAATAACCCAAATATTGAGTATACCTTAAATAAAAGCCCGATTAAGTCAGTGGTCTCGCAGAAGGATCTGGGTGTTACTATTACCAAGGACTTTA
The DNA here is from genome assembly GCA_016648135.1 of Agrypnia vestita. NCBI lineage: Eukaryota > Metazoa > Arthropoda > Insecta > Trichoptera > Phryganeidae > Agrypnia > Agrypnia vestita. The sequence continues at coordinate 1,491 of JADDOH010016542.1, forward strand.
AATGGTGTGAACCCATAGCGAGTGTGGTTAAGAAGGCTAACTCTATTTTGTATTTAGTGAGAAGATCATTCCAACATCTGACAGTACCACTATTCACAACTATTTATAAGACATGACTCGAATATGCCTCTCAGATCTGGAATCCATATTTTGCTAAAGATATAGTTTTACTGGAAAATGTTCAGAGACGAGCCACAAAATTGCCCTTGGGTCTTAAAAACCTGGAATATGCGGAAATGCTGAGAGTATTGAAACTGCCCACTCTTCAGGAGCGACGAGCAAGAGGTGACCTCATCGAGACATTCAAGATCCTATCGGGCTACTACAATATTCCTAATATGACAGATATGTTTGCATTTAACACTAATGTGGGCCTTCGAGGACATCACCTGAAGTTGAACAAGTCTCGGTTCTCGTGTAACCCAAGTAAGCATGCATTAAGCAATAGAGTGGTCAATATATGGAACAGTTTGCCTGAAGGCGTTGTGTCTGCAGCCAGTGTCAATCAGTTTAAGAATAGGCTGGATATTCAAATGAGAGACAGTGATATGGGCCTATCAGCTTAAGCTGCCTGCCCATTATCACTAATAATAATAATAATAAGTTTATATTTAACAAGTGAAATATGGTATTGCTGAAAAACAAGTTACAGGTTATAAAAAGAAACTGAATAAAAAAAAATTGTAAAGTACAAGATGGTTTATCTCATAACAAAAAATATCGTTACATAAAAATAAAGGAGGATGTATATGGGGGTATTATAAATGTAAATTTAAAGTTCAGAATATAAAATAAGTACCCAGCAGAAATACTGGTAGTGTCATAAGGTTACTGATTATAAAAAGGTACATTACGGTGTGACATATTGGTATAAGATTCAAAGCATAAAAACACAACTATTGGTGGAAATATAAAATTCAAAGGAATCCAATATGCAGGTTGAAGTATTAATATCAAGCCTCATAAAACAACAATAAAAAAGTAGTAAAGGCATACGATTTCATATCATGTGTAGAGAGTGAATATTCTGGAATGCAAAATTAAATTTGGTTAAATATTCCAGGGATATTATAAAAATATTGTGATACAAAATAAGCCGAGACTGAGTATTATTGTAGAAATATAAAGGTAAAAATAAGTTGGGTTTGATATTTTTCTATGGAATAACCCGGTGCACTACATAAACAAGATTGTTTATTGTCAACAAAAAGTGATGCCATAGGGCTTCGTAGACACTGGTACAGTAAAAACTCTTTAATATGAAGTTAAATTAAAAAACTGAATTCCCTTTTTAAAACAATAACCAAATTTATGCCAAAATATAGCATTAAAAATTCTATAGATTTAGTAAATAAAATAAAAGACATGGGCCTACCAGACAACTCTAAATTTATTTCACTGGATGTGACGTCTTTACTCACGAATGTTCCAATCAAACAATGTATTAATATTATAGACAATATTCTTCTTCAAAATAAAGTTAACCCGGTTATTGCAAATGAAATACTTACATTGGTTAAACTGTGTCTTGAAACAAATTATTTTAATTTTAATAACAATGTTTATCAACAAAAAGATGGTCTACCGATGGGTTCGCCCTTAAGCTGTTTAATGGCTGAGGTATTTATGGATTATTTAGAAAATATCATATTAAACTCGGTTTTTTCTAATAATATATGTTATTATCACAGATATGTTGATGATATCCTGATTTGTTGGACAGGTTCTGTTAGGCAACTAAATAAATTCTTAGAATATGTTAATTCGTTACATACCAACATAAAATTTACATTAGAACAAGAAGTTAATGGATCCCTCAATTTTCTAGATTTAACTATTAAGAAAGTAAAAGGCAAGCATCAATTTAGTATTTATAGAAAACCGACATACTGACGTAACTACACATGCTACAAGTAAGCATCCATGGATTATAGATTATTAAATGTACCATTAGACCAAGAATCATACAACAAAGAATTAAATATCATAGTAAATATTGCAAATAGTAATGGTTTTAATAAAAAAGATATAACAAGTATTTTAAATAAAAAAATGTATAAAAATAATTTACTGGCTATATTTCCAAAGATTTTTACTACTTCAGGTACGATAGAATTTTTTGGTAATATATCTCAAAAACTTAAAAAATCCCTCAAAAAAGAAAATATTAACGTAGCTTACAAAATTAACAATAACCTTGGTAACCATTTAAAAAATTGTAAAAATAAAGTTGACAAACTGAAAAAATCGGGAGTTTACAAACTTCAATGTAACGACTGTGACGCAATATATATTGGTCAGACAGGAAGATCCTTTAATACACGCTATATTGAACACAAGAGATCATTTACACACAATAAAATAGAATCATCTCAATTTGCTAAACATTTAATCCAGAACAAACGTAACATATCTCCAGATAATAAACCAATTCCCTTACACTTTTGTGACAAAGGATTTAACTTGATGAGGGCCGTAAATTTTCGGAATTTTTTGTGATTTTTCTTTTTACGAAAAAACCATGAAAACATGCGTATATTAAAAAAAAACACACACACATTCATATTATTTTATCGTAAGTGTCGAAATGCAATGATTTTTTTATCATTTAAGTAAAAAAAATAATCTTTTTTTGAATTTCCATAATGTTGCCAGCGCAACATTTTCTGAAAAATAATAATAATTTTTTATTTGTTTATTAGAGACAACACTACTATTAATAATAATAATCTTCTTCTGTGTGATATATTTTGTTGCACGGCACGGCACACGACGGGACATCGCACTCATAACACATAAATATGATACACTTTCACACACACACATATTTCAAATAAACGCAACAAATTGCGTGAATTTTTGTTAATAAATCACTATTAGTATTCAATTGAATCATAAACCAACAAAAACTGACAAATATCGCAAAACATATCGTATATATTTGTATATACGTGTACAAATAAATCGAAAATCGAAAAAAATAAATCGTATTTCCCGCGCACATTGCGCGTGACCTTGACGATGAAATATTTGAATTTCGATTGCACAACACGCGATCGGAGCGCCATCTGTAACAATTCTATACGATTTTGACGGCAGAAAAACTTCTGTTTTGATTGTTGATTTAAAATGTAATCCGTGATGTTTTTGAGTTGAAAATGGAACGACAGGTCACAACAGGATTTCTCTATTGGGAAAAAATTACGTTTTTCAAATTCGATACGCGGTCGTCGATAAATAAATTATTTTGTGCCTGTCGCATATATGCGACGCGGCCCAGGGGGGGTTAAACTAAATATTTTGGAACAGCTGGAAATAAATAAAAATTTAAAGAATAATTTGATTAACGAACAGCTTAATATTTGTTATTCTCCCCTTCTAAATATATTTAATACTACATAAAAAATTGTTTTTGAGGTATCTACATTTTTAAAAAATATAGCCTTCAATAATCACTTATATTTTATAATTTATCTGTTGCTTTCACTGATATAAATTATAATGGAAATGTCACCTGAACTTGTTGTATTGACCTGGTATTCCCGTAATCAGCAATTTTGAGAATACCTTTACCACCTGAAATCCATCCTTATAATGTTTAATTGCCCATATCTTAATAATTTAAAAAGGTAAACACCCAACCTTTTTATGTATTTGTAAAGCTATTAACTGTATCCTCTGTATTATTATTAAGGTTTTTCCAAAATATTTGTATATAAACTCAAGAATAATAGCTATGTTTATCAGTTGATAATGGCCTAAACAGCCGAAACGATCGTCCTGTAAGAGACTAATAAAATATTGAACTCTCATAAAAAACATTGTGTTTTTTTAATTTTTATATTGAAAATACAATACCTTTAGTGTTATTGCTTCCATGGTTTTATTCGATAAACATGTGCGTACATTTCTGACAGTAAATTTCGTTAATTATTTTCATAATTAATGAATAAGTCTGTTTATTGAGAAACCAGAAACTGCAACCCTTTAGTGATTATTATTGATTTTTACATTAATATAACCATCACAAAAAAGTGTCTAAATACAGTAATTGTGCTCGAAATTGCGCGGCAGACAGGGTAGGGTACACAATCAAAAATTAGCGATTTGAAATCGGAAAAATAAGAAAATTCATAGCTAACTCCTTAAATTAATTATAATTGAGGTCAAAAATGATAATAATTGAGGTTTATTTGCTGAAATAATGAAAAAACCTTCTGGCAATGCTCACGGAACGGGCCGCACAATCACTCTGGATGAATGCTCGAGAGCTACTGCCGGGTACCGGGAACTGCAAAACGGCAAAACACGACTAAGAACACTGAGTTTCTATTTCTCGCGCTTCCTTATAGTGAAGTAGGCAAAAGTGAGATGCGAATATAGTCACTCGAATACTTCACGTATCATCGATTTTCACAAAATACCTCGGATATACCCGATAAATTATGATAATTATCAATATTATTTTTTAATTCATGTGTAAATATATTATGGAGGAATACCTAAAATCTTAACCCGGTATTTATTATACTTATAGAGATATTAAAGGTTATTAGAAGCAATGTATAGTAGTTACGCATCGTAGGGAAGAGAGGGTTAAATGGAAGTAGGTCTACCTGTGTCACAATTTCTAGACATTTTGTTTGAAGAGATTATTTAATGTACATTTGTTATTTATTTTTAAAAATGTGAATAAGTGGAGGGAGTGAAATTGTGCCCCCAGGTTACTGACTCAAGCTAGCCTGCAAGATATTTTGAAACAAAATAAATGTGGAGCTAGAAAGCAGCAAATTTATTCCTGTTTCTACCTCCAGACCAACAACACCTCTTTCATCGCAACACCAGCAGTACAAATCAGCAATCCACCTTAGAATGAATTCTTTCAAATAATTATGATATACATTTTTTTTTTCCCAGACATCCTGATGGCAGTTGTACACTGCGAACACACATCTGTGACACATGTGGAAAGGCTTTCTTCCAAAAGAATCATCTCTTATTGCATCAGAGGCAACACATGGAGATTCCACCAAGGAATCACCAGGTAATTCTTGTATGTTCAACAATCATTTCATAAGTAGATTAAGTATTGTTTTTATAACAGTAGCATTGTAGGAAAATAATCCTTACGTTTCTAATTTAATTACAGTAGGACTCCGTTATAACGAACCTTGCCTTACCGGAAAATGATATATGTATATCGATTTTTTTCAAAATTATTCCCGTATCATAAATTTTTCATACAAAAATGCATTTGTATAGGGACATTTCATTAATATTATTATTATTATTAATAATATTGATTATGGGCAGGCTGCTTAAGCTGATAGGCCCATATCACTCTCTCATTTGAATATCCAGCCTATTCTTAAATTGGTTGACACTATTGCCTGCCCAATATAACTTGGCATGCGGCAAGATTGGAACTAAAACCCGCCCCGCCCGCACCCGGCAGTAACCCCTCGCCCTGTCATTCAGTATTTGCTCGGGAGCTGTGACATCTTGATTACTAATATACACTGAATTATTGTGTCCAAAACAACCAAAACAGTCCGGGGTGGTGCAAGAACAATTGCCAATGAAGTATTAAAGTTTTGCGAATCTGAAAAAGCAAATAATGGACCGATAGTACCGTCTGACAGTTTGACAGATAGAGCGGCCGCCGTGTAGCGCGCTGTTACCCGACCAAATTTATATTGAAGGCACTGACACTGGTCACCGGACATTCAGTACATTATGTATTGTGTAGTAAATTTACAACCTGACAACTTCTGTTTCGCGACAGGGGTGCCCTCCCTCGCACGCCAAGTTATAGTGGTGGCACTCTAGCTGCAGACACAACGCCTTCAGGCAAACTGTTCCACATATTGACCACTCTATTGCTTAATGCATGCTTTCTTGGGTAACACGAGAACCGAGACTTGTTCAACTTCAGGTGATGTCCTCGAAGGCCCACATTAGTGATTAATGCATATCTGTCATATGAGGCGTTGCGTATCAAAACCTACCTAACGCCATGAACTATTTTTTTGGCAAATCAAGTAAAACTCTTTTACATCTTGTTTATAACTTAAATAAGATGAAATAAAAACTAATTTAATAAGGAATCAAAAATAAAACATTCAAATAACATGACGTAAATGAAATTTTTATATTTCGCGTTATTTTAACATTTAAAAAAATGGACTTGAGTTTATTTTGAAACCCAGCTATGGATGAAGGTCGGTTTTGTAATTTTGTAATTGGAAATGTAATCATTCGGATTTAGGTTGATTAAGAACGGCAGGGAAGTAAATATATTCATTGCATTATCAGGGGTAAAGCCAAATAAAGTGCTTAAAATAAGAGAGGAAAATATGTATGACGAAATATAATTCATAACACAATTTAAAATTGCACCCCTGGATAGTCGTTCAGTACAAGTACCCACCTTATAACTTTTTCACATTTGTGCTGAGTCTTTAACCCATGAAGACGTCTTCCTCGTCTGCATCTGTAGGAGACCGGCCAAATACTGTGACAGCTTGTATGTTGGCGCTCTTATTACGCTCGGTCTTAGTGGCACTCCATCCTTATGGATTTTGGGAAGCCCGTAGATTTCTGTTGTTTTTGATGCTTGCACAAATAGTTTGAAATGCAAATCGGCTGGAATACTAGAAGCTTTGACCAGCTCCCTAGTTTTTCTGTCGATTTTATCCGTTGGATTCTTCTTATATGTGTGCTGCTATCCAAAAGTCCCCGCATCTTCGCTGTGTAGTCTACTTGGTCCAAAATCACTGTGGCATTGCCTTTGTCTGCTGGAAGAATCAGGATCTCTTCGTTTGCGCGAAGGCTCTTTATAGCTGCGTGTTCCTCTTTGGATATATTGGGACGCGGAGACTTAGCCTTTCTTAGTATAGCGCATGTATCCTATCTAATTTCTTCTGCGATGGCCACTGAAATCTTGCGCAATGCCGCTTCTACGCCTCAGATTATGTTGTCAACTGGAATGTTTTTTGGTGCTATGGCGAAATTCAAGCCTTTGGCTAAAACTGATATCACGGCCTTGTCCAATGAAAGGTCGGATAAATTTTTCACCACTTTAGTAGAGTCCAGCTCCTTTGTTGAGCTTTTCTTGTGTCGTCTGAGTGATTCAAATTTACGTTTTTGCCGAGTCTCCACCATTTATTTGTTTCGCCACGCTTGCATTGACGTCATTTTGTCCAATATTCGTACTTCAATGTACCACTCAGGCTCAGGTGCAGGTCAAAGAGCATCCTTATTATTTTGTCCAATTCCAGGCGGGTGTTGCATACTCGTTCTCTCAAAAGGGCAGCTTCAGTTCTTTGGAATATTCTCTCAGCCTTCTCCGTGTGGAAGTGTCTTCGCAATTTGATGAATGATGGTGTCACTAACTGGGCTTTACAGCGTTGTAAAAAAGCTAAGTTGCTTAGAAGCTTTTCTTTTTTACTCCTTAAGCTCTCCAGCCGGTGTGTAGATAAATAAACTTCCTCCCCATAGAGGTTGGTTAAGAATGTTGTTAGGTTTTCACGGCCACTCAGAATCTTCAAGTTTCAATTTATGTTAAATAAAATGATAAAAACCCTGAAAATTTTCCAATTAGAATGTTTTCCAATTGGAATTCGAAGATTTTTATTTTTTTATTTGACTTATATTAAAGGGAATGACTTTTTCATATTCGATATAAGTTATCGTAATGATAGTCCAACGTTTTACAAAAAATAAGTCAGAAATATTGAAAAAAAAATGCAAACTTTGATGTTGCATATTTCCATAACTATTGATATTAGGTCATAATAACTTGAACATTTTCGACTCATAATCAAGGCAGGAATATAGTCCTGCGAGGTTATTAATGTTTTCCAAATAACCCTGTATATATATTGATTTGTTTTTAATATTCGTGATGATATTCGGCGAATATGAATATTCGTATTCTTTGCATAACAAGTTGTTATTGTGTCATTAGAAAAAACATTTTTTTTGATATATTAATATTTTATTTTCACCACCACAAATACATTAGGAGAGGAAGTAGTGCTTATTTTTTGATGTTGTGTTTTAAGGCATAAAATATAAGCTAAAGCAGGTGTGTTAGCTACCCTGACTCAATTTTTAACATCCTTACCATGCTGCCAACCCCAAGACGAATATATCTTATGTTGATTATTGACTGCACAGACAAAATAACTTATATAGGTGTCCTGGGCATTTAAGAAGTTACTAACTCTAAGAAAATAGAATCAAACTAAAGTATTATCATTGTCATGAAATTTTATATTTTAAAATTATGTGTAAAAAATATTTTAAAAAAAAATGTCATGAAATTTTATATTTTAAAATTACTACAAGATTTTTTATTATTTAATGATAGGCGATGATTATTAAGTATTTTTTGTTTTTAACCTTTTCAATCTAAAATAAATAATCCAATGGATAAATTAATCAAATAACTTTGGGGAATTTATTAGATTATGCAATGTTTGATTGACTTTTTGCTAATATATTGCGCTATGCATCTGGGTTTATAATGTTAATAATTTGGCAGCCAACGGAGCTATATATGGACAAGCAGCAGCAGCAAGAGTTGGCACAACAGCAGCAACAGCAACAGCAGAATGGGCAGCACCAGCTCGGGGGGGAGGGCTCTCGGCAGAGTGAGGCCTCCAACCACAGCTCGTCTAGTAACACCAGCCTGCAGATGGCTTCTGGACCCACACATATTCAAGTATGTCATTTCTCAAATATGCATCATTTGATGTCAACTGTTTGAAATCTTTTTGAAAATTGTATATGTATGCATGGTACAGTAAAACCTCGTTATTGCGAAATCAAAGGGACCGAAAAATAAAGTTTCGTTTTAAAAAATACCCATATATAACGAAATTCGTTTTTCTTAATATGTATATTTCGCGTCATAGAAAAAAAAGTACCGGCCTTAAAAAAGATCGCAAATGGTTTTGAATGAGACCCTATTGTTAATTCATATAGATGCTAACATAATAAGGTATTCAGCAAACAAAGAAAGTTATTTAAAACTAATAAATCTAAAACTTTTAAAATGAGTAGTCACATAAATTTCGTACTTTGCCGCAACTTCTCGTGCGCAGTAAAATATGGGCCTCGGAAAAATATAATTTATTTTCTCTTATTTAGTTTTGTATTTATTTTAACTCCACTATTTGATTCAAAATATGTACATATCTCGCATGATAATTTGAATCAACGCAATAACGCATCTTAGTGAGAAAATGCCACGAAAACGCTGCGCCGGTAGTTCTGGCCTTCAATAATGACATACACAATCCAATCGATGTAAACGTTCAGTTATAACCTAAAGAGAGATGAGAGTTGATGATAATAGTGAAAACGAAAGATGAATTTTTCTGATTATATTGCGTAATAAATTATGGTAGAGGCGTTTAAAGCGGCCGACTCGAACTCCGTAGGCGACACAGTTGCGGCGCAGTTGTGCCCCACCGACAGCGCGGCGCCCGCGAGGTTTATTCCCCATCGGGTGAACTAAAATTATTTTGTTATATATATTAACGAAATTTCGCTATATAAGTGCATTTTTGTATGAAAAATTGATTGTAGGGGATTAATTTCGAAAAAAAATTCGATATGTATCATTTTTCGGTAAAACAGGTTCGTTATAACGAGGTTCTACTGTAAAAAAAAAACTAATGTATCCGGACCGGTTCTAAGATTATGTCAGTAATCATTGTGAAAGTGAAAAATGTTTAGTGTTTCTTCACCTTTTCATAAATCCAATGGAAAAATCTGTAAAAATAACTATTGTCAGATCAGAATATTAATTGTGTTATTATCAGATCAGAATATTAAGTGTTACCAACATGTGTGAATTTGTTGTAATACAGGTGTGCCTTGAATAATGACAACTTTTTATTAACTCCACTTGCCATAGCAACTGTGATGCGCCGTAATTGCATAAACTTAAAATAATGTTACAATTTTTTTTGAGACACTTAAAATATAAACTAATTAAAACTAAAGACAATTCATATAAATAAATTCAATTTTTATTGTATTCAAGTGCCTGGAAATTAATATGCTTGTCATTTTTCTTGAATTAAAATTAATATCACGTTATGCTTATACACAATTTCAATGCAGTATGTGCATAGTTAAGGCTTGATATTTACTTTACAAGTTTATAATTCAAGGTTATCCGTGATTTGATCGTGCTCGTTGCATACGAGTCTGACAGTTAATCTAAATGTATAATCAAGTAAACATAAGAATTCGTCATATATGTCGTGATAACTGCTAGAGTAAAAAGTTATGATAGAGAGAGATGACCATATAATTATTAGTGATACAGCAGACCTCTGCTTCTACTTCCGCAACTGCGGAAGTTCTGCACCCTTTTTGACGTCCGTTTCTGCTTCCACAACTTTTATAATGGAAATATGATTAAAACTTTACGACGGTTGAGTGGGCAGAAAAAATCCAGAGAGTCGACTAATTCCACTAGTGATGATAGCATACCTTCCCCCAAAAGGTGTCGAACTCAAATTGAGAATGAAGTCCAATCTACGTCATCATCAGTGATGAATTCATCATTACAAATGTTAGAATCCATGTTAAGTATAAATGAAGACCAGTGAGACTCGACTACAAATAACGAGAGTGACAATCAACTTTTGAAGACACAGTCACACCTTCAGGAGTACAAAACGATTGCTTGCACATGAGGATCCCCTTATGCGGTGGAAATTAAATTCACACAAATATCGTAATCTTTTGCAATTAGTGCGCCAATATTTATCAGCTCCTCCCAGCAGCATTGCCAATGAGAAATTATTTAGCGGAGCTGGTTTTATATATGAAGAACACCGGAACAGATTGTAAGGTGTAAAAGCGGCCAAACTACTTTTCATAAAATACAACTTACCGCTACTTAATTTTGAATATTAATTTAATAAAAAAATATTTGTAAAAAAAAATCCTTTTTTTTCGTAGTAGGTATTTACACTTCCCCATCTATTTCTGTTAAAATTTACTTTTGACATCTGTTTCTGCTTCCGTTATGACACTTCCGTTGCGTCACTAATAAATAATTATTGTCAATGTTCGACATTCACGCGCTGACAATTAACATATATGGAAATACCCAATCCACTTATCAAAATGTTTACGTTATTTTGACATTTGACAAATGATTGCGTAATTGCACATTATTTAAGTCAAATTCTTATAACCTCTTATTTTAACCATTATTAAATTTTCAATAATATGTATTGTATAAAAAGTATTAAACCATTTTTCTTACATCATTGATTTTAATTGTAAAAATTATGTCGCACTCACACGTTTCGTGATTGACTTGATTTATGTGCGTGATGTTTAAGGTCGCCAAATCGAAAATATTTTTAATAACGAAAAAAGAACACATATACAGTGTGTCTCATAGCTAGTAGCAGAAACTTCACCAGTGGATTCCTGCCTTGATAATGAGTCGAAAATGTTTAGTACTGTTATTTTTCAACATATTTCATGTTTTGGAATTTTTTTATTAAATAGTAATTAACATGTTGGAAGCTCACTGGAGTAACGCCAATATATAAATCCGGTAAAAAGGCAGATGTATAAAATTATCGACCAGTAGCGGTTTTATCCATTCTACCAAAGATACCTTATTTGTTTACGATTAAATCGTCCCATCGCCACCCTATTAGAAGGAGGTCAGCATGGATTTTTAACAAAGAGGTCTACAACAACGAATCTCCTTGCCGTATCTCGTGATATAGCTCTAGGATTGGATGCCAGACTGATTTTATATACACAGATTTCTGAAAGGCATTCGACCCAATTGATTATGATATATTAAGGAAAATGCATCGTTACAGATTCGATCACAATTTATTAAAATTCTTCGCATCATACTTGAAAAACAGATTCCGGTATGTATCTATAACAACAAATGTTCAAAAGTTTTCCCAACATACCCAGGAATTTCGCAAGGACCAACCCTTGATCCCTGTTCTTGATTATGGTATACAAGACCAGATAAAAACAGCGAAATGTGTGCTTTTTGTGGGTGACTTAAAAATTTATTCTAAGATTATGAGTATACGTGAATGTATTAAATTTATTTATTTATTCATACGCCAATCGGCTATATACATGGATTTTAAATTAATAGACTTAAATAAATTAATGGATTAGAAAAATTGCACATATATAAAGAAAATACTAGCATAGTAACAACATGGTATAATCATATAGGGTTGAGGGTAATTTTAATACTGTGATAACAATCTTTTTGCCAATGATGAGAATGAGACGATCATCAAAGAAGTTGATATCAACGCAGTGGTTATTCACCAGATTGGCAATCCTATTTCTTGGGCCATTGTACACGTAACTTTTTGTGTATTTAGTGGTTTCCAACAATCTACGCACTTTTAGATCCAGCCTAGCAGTGATAATGCCAAATTGTTCCAGGATCTCGGGCTAGTCTATCTGTCCTTTGACAGATTTGTAGAAGGTCGGGTCAGACAATTGTCTTCGAGTGATTAGTTTGCTGATTCTATATCTGTTATATACGGTCTCAATATCTCCTGGTGATCGTGTACGATAGGCGATGCATTTACATAGTTTTCATTGTATTCTTTCGAGCTGATTGATTAGTTTATTGGTATACGGCGACCAAATGATAGAACAGTATTCTAGAATCAGTCTCACGAGACTCTCGAATACTCGTACCAGCATGTAGACATTGCTGAAGTCCTTCCCAGCTCTAACGATGTAACCGAGAGTCTTGAAAGCTTGTGACGCAACTTTCTCCACGTGGCTTGAGAAATTCAGTTTATGGTCCACAATAACGCCAAGGTCCTTTGCCGAGGTGACTATCGGGAGATGATGTCCATCAATGAGATAATTAGCCTGGTATTGATTTCGTGATCTAGAGAATGACATTACTGAGCATTTACCGATATTTAACATTAGTTTGTTTTTAGTACACCACCTGTGGAGTTCATTGAGATCGTGCTGAAGAATTTCTAAGTCTTGGTCATTCATGATTCTTCTGAAAATTTTCATGTCATCTGCATATAGTAGGTAATCGGATAGTAAATTGTCTGCGATGTCATTGATGAAAATATTAAAGAGAATCGGACCAAGATGTGACCCTTGAGAGACACCAGAGCATACTTCATACTCTTCAGAGATAAATCCATTAACTCTGATTTGTAGGAATCTGCCAGTTAGATACGAATGGAACCACTCTAATGCCTTGCCTCTCACACCATACAGACCGAGCTTGTCAATCAGGATTACGTGATCTACCATGTCGAAAACCTTACTGAAATCTGTGTAGATGGCATGTACATCCACCCCCTGGTTCAGAGCATTGAGTATGTAGTTAATGTATAGATACAGATTCGTTGTTGTAGATCTGCCACCGAAGAAGCCATGCTGCTTTGTAGTAATTATATTTTTGAATGCAAATGTAAGTTGAGGAAGAATTAGTTTCTCGAAAAGCTTTGACATGGCAACTTGTACACATACCGGGCGGTAGTTAGTTTCCTCAGACCTAGTACCAGATTTGTGAATTGGGCTTATGAACGAGAGTTTCCATGCCAAGGGAAAGACTCCAAGCTGTAGTGATTTGCTGAATATATGCGTTATGGGCTCGCAGAGACCGGCTGCACAATTCCTTAGGAAAATATTCGGTACATCGTCAGGCCCAGATCCGTTGCTGACCTTCAGGCTCGTTAGCTGTTTAAAGACGTTATCAAAGGTGACGCTAAATTCCGATAAGTTAGCATCTTTGACGCTTCGAGTACTAGTATTATGGTCCGCTGGGACAATGTTGTTAATAGTATAGATACTCCTGAAGTATGATGGAAAGAGGTTACTTATTTCACCACCATTACAGCTGTTTTCTCATTCCAAGACATTTCAGATGGAATGTCAAGGTTATTACGTCGCTTGTTTTTCACAAATTTCCAGAACTGGCTAACATCGGTCTCCATCAGGGATTCCGCCCTGGTAACATAGTTGCTGTAGCACCTGGCACTGAGTTTCTTGCACTCCAATCACAGCTTCTTGAATTGGTTGTATGCTGGTTTTGTGCGTGTTCTCTTGTAGTACGCGTGTGCCTCTTTTTTTTGCCTAACTTTATTTATGAGTTCTTTTGAGAACCAACACCGGTAGTCGCTGGTTTTCTTCGAGAAGACTGGAACATGGTACTCAATGCATTCATTGATTTTCTCATAAAACCACTTAACTTTATCATCAATGGTGTCAATCATGTATAACTCAATCCAGTTGGTCCTTAGGAAGAATCAGTCAACACGTCCAAATGCGTAGGTTGGTGGACTATGTGGTTTTAAGTTGGCCTTGCTACTAACGTAAACGTGTAAAGCAGGGTGGAAACGTGTAAAGCAGGGTGGAAACGTGTAAAGCAGGGTGGTGTTCATCCTCGTCAATTATAGGGTGTGATTTCTCTGGTTTCACGTAGAAATTACTGAAGCATAAGTCGAGGAGATGATCGTAGGAGTTCTGTACTTCGTTCATTTGCATGCATCCAATGAAGAGTAGTTCGTTGTAGAGGAGATTTTCGCAGTCATCTGATGGAAAGCTACTAGGGATATTATAGTCGCCTACGATGAGCATCTTGGAGATGGGGAAATTTAAAAAAAAGTTTAGATGCGTTAGTGGACTGAGGAGCACAGTCTGCATTTTAATTTAATTAATGTAAAAAAGTGTGCATGTCTTATCTATAATAGTCGTTCAGTAACACTAATAAAGTTCTATTACACAATTAATGAAGAAAAAATTTGACGCATTGCTGAGATCAAGGATCTTTGATGCCAAAATGACTTTCTCAAGTCGTATAAACCAATTAGTTACAACGTGTTATAAGCTTTTAAGCTTCGTAAGGAATCAAAAGGATTTTCGAATGAGAAGTGCATCGAGCAAAGGTACAATTTCATTATTCGTTCAAAATTGGAATATGGAATGGCAGTTTGAAGCCCACACCAAAGGAAATACATTGACATGATTGAGCAGATTCAAAAGAAATTCTTGTGCTACTTATACACGTGCAGAACAGGAGAATATCTTACATTTATGCACCATAAAGTACTGCTGAGGGAACACAGCCTTGAGTCGAGCAGATGGGAATGTCTAGTCATGTTGGGGGTCAAAATGTTAAGAAATATAATTGACTTACCAGATAATTATGTCCTGTTTGTACCAAATAATTATTTGCGGAATCGAGGTCACGCTTTATTTCATGTCCCAAAATGCAGAACGGATGTGATGAATAAGCACACCATAATGCGTAGTGTGCAACTCTTAAATGATTTTTAATAATATCATTGAATGCTTCAAACAGAACATCATACCTATATCAGCTACCATGCCTGTAGGTACTTACTTCACGTCATAACTTGCATAGTAAATGGAGCTATCTGTTATGCAATTATAAAAAAAATATATATGTATCTACATTCTGATATAAATGAATTGCTAAAACATACACAACCAACACACATTTAAACTTAAGGTGTTATTATTACAAGCCATATCTGTGAAAATAGTGAAAATAATAGTAGCCGATAAACATACCACTTTTTTGTTTGCTGTTTGTTTATATTTTTTTGAGAAAAGACTTTTATCTAAATATTTTTCCAAAATATGCTTTGAACAGGTGACGAATCGTGAGGGGCAAGTCATAGGTAACCAGATACTGATTGGTGGAGCCAGGAATCGCCAACTCATTGGAAGTCAGATCCACATCATTAACAGGGAAGGGAAGACCATTGGGACACAGATCACCTCCCCCGGAGGTAATCTGGTGCACACCATCAAGCAGGAGCACATGCAAAATAGGTATCTCATCTTTTGTGTACACAGTAATCCCACACCAACAGCGAGTTAAGTTATAAAATAATGTTGTTAGCTGGAAATAATTGTAATTGTTTGTGAAAATAAAAGAATTTATCAGTTTAAATCTATTATATGTTTTGGGATAGGGACAGCCAGTCGGGTCTAAACTCTCAGGTGAGTCAACAACAGCAACAGCAGCAACAACAGCAACAACAGCAGCAGCAACTGAACAATGCACACCAGCAACAGCAGCAACGTGAAGCGCACCAGATGACGCCTACACATCATCAGGTAATTTGTAATAAATTCTTAATTATTAATACATAATACCTGTGCTCGGGTGTCCGGTACGCTCTTCGTCATTCACATCTTCTCGGCCCTCAGAACATTTTGTACCACCGATAAACATTGCTTCAGTCCAAGGTAGCTTCACCATATGCCACAGTCAACATTTGGAATGCGTCCACGCACTTAATTTTATTTTGCACATAAAATTTGATACAGATTCTTTGATCCATTTTTTGGAATAGGCAAAAATCGAAGACGAGCCAAAACACTTGCGAGCAAAGCAGCTGTCAAAAAATTAACTGAACATTCAAAATGGCCAAACTTGTCGGCATAAGTGAGAGCAATCAGTACCAACATAATGCCCAAAAAAATCGAATATACGTAACCTGCGGAAATTCGAAATTTTTTTGATATAATGCGCAGTATAAATGTAAAGATTTTAATCCTATATTGCAGGTGGTGCATGCCGACCAACTGGCCGCTGCCCAGCAACACCAGCAGCAGCAGCAACAAGCAGCCAGGGAACAGCAGCAGCAACAACAGCAGCAGCAACTGGTCAGTCTGCAGCAGCAGCACAAACAGGAGACGGCCCATCTAACCACAAGCAGTGGACACCTGGTTTTGAGGAACCCCTCACGCGGCGAGGTAGCCAGCGCCCAGCAGTTGGCGCAGCTGAGCCAAGTCCACATTGGGCCGGCTCACGTCATCAAGTACGAGATCATACCACAGTCCAGTGTGGTACAGGTGCAGTCCATAGATTAAGCATTCTGTTTTTTTCACGCATCACATTTTTTATCATCATTTACGCAGCTAGTGTCAATTGTAAAGATGGACGGTCTTGGCAGCATAAAATCTAACGACTTTGGTAATGTATATGATGCTATTTGGACTGATGTCACTCTTGTCTTTTGTTTAAAGTCAGTATCAAATATGAAATGATTATTCCAGAGATGCAGGTTCACATAAATTACATAATAATTGCGTGCTGCCTGTAGGTTAGCATTTTTGTGTTTGGATCCAACAGTCTTGGATGCTCAAAGCATGCATTTCTGTATTAAGCGTGATGTATGCACTCGTCGTTACATTTGGCACCAATTGTACTCATTGATTCAGATAGCCATCTCGTCTGTTGGAACAAGTTTTGGTTATACTGATAATAGAGCTAGACATACACACCATAAGAAAAGATTACAGCTTTTCACCTTTCCGACCAACCTTAAATGCTCATATGATGAAGATATAATTATGGCATCAATGATGGCTGAATATTGACTATTCGCCTTGTTGGCGAGCGTCACCCGCAAGCACTGAATGCTTAATTATCTGTATTATACTTTTGACATGAAGATTTTAAACTATATCTATATTGTTTATATTCCTTCTGACACCTTTCACTATTCATTTTGTTATATGTATTACTGATAAATTGCAAATGTTATATAAATCTCTATCAATTATGCCTAACCCTAAGGCAAATGCATTTTGGAAACTTGCTATGGTTTGTTTTGATAAATTTCATTCCCAGATGGATTTACTGATAAAACTAGAAATTTTATTATTGTTTTTCCACTTGGTTCTTTTTTATTTCATTTGGAGAGGTAATTTATGTTAAGTAATATCCACATCAAATAATGTTGCTATTTTGAAACATTGAAAAATCATTATTTTTATTTAATAGTGTATTTATTCATAAATAAAATTTATTTTTTGATGTATTTTAATATTTAAAACTGGAAAAATGTAATATGGAGATGGGATATTGATAACTTTATTTGGTTCCAGGGAGATGAAAACACATTTACTGTGGTAAAACGTTAAATAAGTAATCAATTGAAAGCTGAAAATGTAATGAATTAAGACTGCATTGTGTCAACAGAATTTCTAAATAATGTGCACTGAGCAATACTTATTAACATAATGACAGGAATCATTGCCATTTGTATTTGTTACCTATAAGTTTAGGATTGTATGTAGCGACTTTTACTATCACTGTATAGTCAGCATAGTGATGGACCTCATCAGTCTTCATAACAAGGGAATCATTATTTCAAATTCACCAATTTAGTAGTCACTATAACGGTATTTAGAGTATGTGATTGAAAATAATCAGCGTATAATATTTATCTAATTGTAAATCTTAGTTAAGTTGTAAGTAACGGTTAAGAAATGTATTCAATGCTTATGTAAAATGTATTCATATAAATCCGGTGACGTTAATGAAATTAAAGACTGGTGATTCATATTCTTAATATTTTATGTGTAACGTATTGAACATTTTTGTACAAATTGATGTTATGCAATATTGCTAAATTATTCATGCCTTTAAAATCTTCAGTCATTCTTAAATAGTTTGCATATCTTTCATTAGAGGAACAAACTAAAAATACAATTAATGTACTGTTGTAACAACTGTTTTTATCATACTCTGGGAAATATAATTAAATGTTTATCTATTTGAACAAATTTTAAATCAGATGTATATAATTGATTTGTGACGAGACTTGAAACTTATTACCGGGGCTGAAATGTTATTTTTTGTAAATAAAACTTTCACATGCTTTCAATTATCAATGTTGTCTTTCATTGCTCCAATACATCTGGGAAATCTGTTTCATATTGTGAATCATGACACTATATACTGTCTCCACATGTCTTTGTTTATTCCTTCATTAAAACATAATGATTTGTCTACGTTTTTATGGTTGAATTCTGGAAATCTATGTTCAAATATGTTTTACTTGATTCTATACACGATTTATCAAATATTAGCTTGTAGCCAAGTTTTGCACTTTAGCTGAGTAAAGTTATCATAATGTGTACATATATAATTATATGAGAGTATATGGTATTGTGTAAACTATGTATAAATTAAATTATTAATTAGTGGTATATGTTAAATGAGCATTCTAAATTAATCATTGTCCAACACCAACCGTTTTAAATATATTCTTATTGACCATCCATTTCTAAATGTCTTGTTTGGTTTTTATACTTTGGTTTATAGTAAAACTGTATGGAGCATTTTAAGCCAGCGCCACACAAGGCGTATCTTCCGTCGCGTTTTTGACGCCGCTGGCGGAGCGCTCGCTTCGGTGTCTGTTTGGTTCTCCGCCCGCGGAACTTACGTCAATGTAAAATCGCTGATATTGCGTCTCATGTTTTTAAATGCAAAGCACTACATTTGACGGATTGTCCGCACGTGTGTTTGTTCTCTACGCGGTCCGCCACGGAATATTGTATGTGACTGCTAAATTCTAAATTCAATGCAAAACTGCTAAATTCAGTTGCAGATTTGATGCGATTGAAAAGACGCAGCGTAAGATACACTCAGTGTGGCGCCGACCTTATACTTCTGAAGCCAAACTGTGTTGTATTGGAGCCAAGACAAGTAGTCTGACCACTTGTCTTTGCAAAGTCTATCACTGTCCTTTATTTATTATTTTATGCTTGCAATCATGTACTCAAAGTGTAAATCCCACTAAATGTGCAATTTTATTAATTCCAAAAAAAAAATGTTTTCTTGAAAAAATAAATTAATTAATAGGGAATTAATACCAAAAATAATGATGTTATTATGGACAGTTTTTAAATAACTGAACAAAAATCTCATCACTTTTCTTTATTCTCACTTTTTTCATCACTTCTATTATGTATTATGTATCACACAATTATTTATATAATTTCTTCGATGTATTGTCAAAATCAAAATATGTAATTTTTTTTAAATCCTCTTTCTCTTCTGTAATTGAAATGTGTGTGGATTTCTCTGCTTAGATAATTCATTTGAATTTCCTACTTCTACTAGTTCTAGGTTAGGTTCTGCGGCTGTCCACGAAACGTCTTTTCTAGGCATCTCTTTCTTGAGCTGTGTTCCTCCAGCAGAGAGTTGATATCTATCTTGTATTGCATCTTTTTGTATGCCGTCTACCCAACTTATTTGGTGCCTCAGGGGCCATATTTTGAGTTTTGCCCGTTTGAATCTTCTCAATTTCAAAATATGTAGCTATAATTTTTAACTTCTTGAAGTTGAGTATTGAGTTGAATATTTTGCTTGTTAAATAGTTTGTACCTTGAAGTATGCTAAGTATCCAGAAGGTTGAAGAGCTTTCATATGTTTCCCAGTGTATCATTCCTCCTCGACATACTTAGGTATTTGGGCTTCTTGATTTTGAATTTAAAATTTATGATTTGCCGTTTTCTGGAAAATAATAAAAATGGTAGATGGATTGCTTTTTCCCATCGTTACCAAATAATCTGCGTACCCTGAAGTTCTGTGGATGATGAATCATTTATGATGATTTCTCGTTCCACTTTAAGGGCTTCTCTCACTGTCTTCTATTATGCAGTTTTAAAAAGGACAGGTGACTTCTTCATTCTACTTGAGATTTTTTGTTTAGTTTTTTAAATCAAATTTCTTTTTCTGCTTTTTTTTCTCTTTTTTCTGTTTTTCTGCTTTTTTCTTTTCCGTTTTTCTCCCTCACTTCTCTTCTGCTTTTCAAACATTTGTCCCACATTTATTTTGTTATCTCACCAAATCTCTCTAGAATAATATAAAAATTTTATAACTTTGCACTTCAGCTCTAGGGTAACACCACGATGAATGTAATTCTCTTTTTTTAATTGACTATGAGCGCTGATTTTCAAATTGTGCAAAGTTACAAGACGCGGACTCTAATAAAGAATTAAATGCATGTTCATTCATATCTTGGTTCTTTTGAACCTCAAATAAGTTTATTTGATGATTTGATAGGTTTTCTTGCTTTTCTTAAGTCTTACTAATGTAAACCGGATTCGGTAAGAGAATGAAAATCTAGATAAGGAAAACCACTTGATTATTGTAACCACTTTGTAAAAATTCATTTGTGATTTCTTTATACCGTTTGGTATTCTTCTAATGATTTTTAAAAAAAATGTAATTTTGTAGAACATTATTTTATGTAAATTCTGTATTTGTTTCATTAGAACCCTTCCTGAAATTTAAAATAAGTTTTCACTTTCTTAATGAATGGGTTTGTTTTTTTGCATGAGTTTTTTTATGTTAACCAAAATAACATTCATCATCCTTTGTTCATAAGATCTGTTTTGAGCAATAGTCTATTGGGACCATAATAACTTGATTGTCGAATGTTGGCAGGAGAGATGTTTCCGGTGTGACTTATGTGGGACAAAAGAGTAGTTCGATCCTTCTGGTTGTTATCAATGTTCTTTTTTTAAACACGCAACAGGTCAAGAGGCCCTATTACTGAAGTTGTTACATCACAAAAAACCCAAGCTTGAGTACATCGCATAGATTTCTTGTGACTTCACTGCGAATCGAACCTGGAACCCTCGGTGTGAAAAGCCACTGGGCTATGAGGACCGTTTTTCTATTTCTTATATCTATGATAAAAACACTTTTGTTGAGTTTCAAAAAATTTAATAGCATAATATTTTTTGAAATACTACCCAATTTAGATATTATAAGGAAAAATATTGGAACAAATTTAGTATGAAAGAATATAATACAGGAAGTCATCAGCGTCTTTTGGCCTAACCAAAATTATTGCTAATTAAATAATTTTCTTTGCAAGGTCAACCATTATTTGGTCTGTGGTTCATAAACTTCGTGGCAACTGACTGCATATAAATGTTTGAAAACATTTTATAAAAACTTGCCCCGAGATTGAGTAAATTGTCAAAATTTATTCTGAATATTGAGTATTTTTGTACATAGCCCAATATTCATAAGCAATTTATAATGAAATACAGAGGACATTGAACATCACGTCTGTACATCACAAGAAAATTCAAATCAGAATAAAATCTCAATTGCAGTTTGAAATTAATTAAAAGGGTTTTGGAAACAAGTTATCTATACCATTGATTTCTTGCACATTTTCCATTAAACTGACTAGTCTTAGTACTTTTAAAATTATTACTACAGTGACATTTCCATGCAAATTGTTTGCACGAGGACAACTAATTTTAAAACGAAGTGTGCTTTAAAACATGTTATTTTAATTCATCTGAATAACATTTGTTACACTTATGAGAAGAATTAGTGACTGTTTTTTACTTTTTTTAATTGTGACACAAAAATTAAGCAAAATTAGGAAAAGCTTCTAATGAACCAAATCAGTGCATAAAAATTCACCTCAAATGTTCTTTAAATTTTTCGGTAATAAAGTAGGCTAATGGATTAATAGAGAGCCTCCAAAGCTTGAGTTAGGAAATAATATTTTATTAAATAAATCAATTTTTAACTGAAGGCAGTATTGAGAGTGTTAATAAAATTACACGGGTGTGTATAAGGAAAATTAACCGGGTTAAAGCCAATGACCAAGACAAATGTGTGGCACTCCCTGTTATAAAAACACATGTGATCAAGTTATTCTGGACAAACAGTATTTTTTTTAAATTATACACACCTGCTAAGATTTTGATAACGTTTAACATAAATATAAAATAAAATAATCAGCTTTGTTAAGAACCAAATAAATTTAATTTAAATCATTTAAGGGTCTAATTTGGATATCTGTTTAATGTTACCATTTATTGTTACGGTAATTTTTATGAAATTCATCTTCAGAATATACAATGCTTGTCCACCAATAATCTGATAATTGACAATAGGCCTGGAGCTTTCTAACCCACAGTATGTGTTGCAACCTGTGGCGTATTTGCTGAACACACAACTGGTGCTCAGATTCCATGTAATTTTAAATGATGTGCATATAAATAAATAAATAGTGTGTCCCGATAGCATCACCCGACACATCATGTGAAGTAAGTTCATTCGGGCGTCATCACAACCATTATATTATACTTAATAAAATATTTACAATATTGTATTAAACATATCATTGTGACAGTCAGTTGAATAAGACCAGAAAATATTTAGTATTATATTAGTTACTGGGTGATAAAATTTTAAGTATGCTCTGCCATCAATTAATTGAATTTTCACATTTTACATTCCTGTTTTGATTATTATTGTCGCTTGTGTGTATTTTAATTTTGGTATTTGTTTGTGCCATCGGCGCAAAATCATTAGATGGTTTATTTATTACTTTAACACCCTTTACATTTACCAGTGAATTAGATGTTTAGTGAATAAAATATTCTATAAACTGTTTGTCAACTACTAGATGAAAAGTGGAGGTAATATCTTATAAATTACAACTTAACAATTATAATATGATCCCCACAAATTGTGGTCCATGACCAAAACCGCAGACTAGCGTTGTCCACCTTATTGTCACTTTTTCATCAGTGCCACATTTATCAGCTACATCCTAAACCATATTACTCCTAATCTCAACTACAAAACTATGACAAAAATGATGTTTGGGCATAAATATAAACAGACCGCCTTGATAATGACATATTACAATGATTTCAACCTTATTGAGGTCATTATCAAAATTGCACTTGTGAATATTGAGTCATGACGATGTATTGGGTGACATACTACTTAAATTTTGTCCTTATAATGAATATGAACTTATGACCAGGGGCAGATTGTGCTGGGACACAATTTATTTTTAAATCAGATTCTATTTCCCAGTCTCATGGATTAACTGCTTTATGACAATTACAGTAGTTTTTTAAATTTTTTTATATACATAGTTGAAAGCAATTTATGTTTGAATAGGTGAACTTTTAAATAACTAAATTAAAGGATTAAATAAAATACTAATTTATTTTATTTTATCCTTTCAGCCGGTGCATAAAATATTCACATAAAATAAACAAATTAAATTAAATATGATTTATAAAAGTCACTGGAAGTGTACATAGGCTCATTGACTAGGTTAGTGTTGAGAAAGACACAAAAAACCACACTGTTTGAGTTAGTAGATGAGATAATGTTTATGTGACAGTATTTGTCTTTCTCACATTATCACTGTTTGTTCACTACTAACTATTGGGCAAAGGCATTGAGCAAATTTTATCACAATGTCAGATTGCTCGGAGCCTATGCGGTGGGATGATACATATGCTTCTCATTTATGTGGAAAAAAAAATACAATACAGTCTTGTGCAGCAAATGACCATCATTTGTATAAATTTTTTTTTGTTAAAATATAAGGATTAAATTTATAATGCATATAGTGTACATGTTTATGTAGAACTACACAAGTGAAATAATGTGGATGTGAAATAATTTTTCTACATATAATCCAGTAGAACTTTGCCTTTACATGTGTCAAATTGTTACATCAAACTTGACATTCTAATAACACCTTTCTTAAAAAATTATTTAACACTTATTAAAAGTTATTTTCATACACTCCATGATTTGTGAAAGGTAAATCAAGTGATGGTAGCTGTAATATAATTTTTTTATATGATTAAAATGTTTTTTTGCTTTAATCTCAACTGCTTATGGCTAAAATCTAAAAAAATCATAGTCACATCCTTTTGAAATATTTTCTAGTCCGCTCCTGCATATGTCGCCCAATATTGAATTATGGACCTCGTTAAATTATCCTTCTTCATGTAATACATATATTAGAATTTAAAAAGTTTGTTTTGCCTGCCACATTTAAACATTCGCTTTTAATGCATTTTTATTCTCAATCTGTCTGCGATGTTTAATTCTTTTGTGTTTTAAACACGAATTGAACACATTTTGTGTCAGAGTTTTGTATTCTCTACAAATGTGATATTATATATTTTGATTTTTTTTTTTTGCTTGTAGAATTTTAAACATAGTTTTTCTTTGTGTATTACCACATTAGTTATGTTATGGACACTATTAAAAAAGATATTTAGGCATTTTCAAATTTAGTATACATTTGAACATTTATTTTATTAAAGTATTATGTGTTAAGACATCGTAAAAATAACGCTTGACTATGGCTGAGCCATCTTTTCGCAGGCGAATGTAGTTTTTCATGTTTTCTTATTCATGTGATGATCATTCATTAAATCCTAATCGGAGCAAAATCAGTTTAAGTACCTACTTTGTAATTGTTTTGTTTAATGTCAGATGACCTTTTTTTCATCTATTATTCATCTGTACTACAATGTATGAATGTAGAAGATGTGAAATTGGATTGAGGGTTTCCTGGCTCTTATTTTGTAGACCATAATAAATGTCACAATAATGATTAACTTAACGATAAGTTGTTTTAATTTTTAACTTTCAATACGATTTTGCCTTGTTTAAATAGTATAATATTGGAAACATATATCAATAGTTGTGTAATTATGAATGAATCATGTACATAGTAGTGATGTAAGTTTAGATGGGTCATATTTCTACTCACCGGAGTTGCTTGTAACATAAATATCAAAGTCATCTTGGACTAATGTTTTGGTGTCATCTACGTACTGCTTTTGTACCTAAATATAATAGATTAATTCATGGCTTTTGTTTATTTTTCTATTAAGTTATCATAATGTTAGCTACAACACATAGAACACACTCAGTGCTAGACGTTCTTCATTTGCTTAATATGTTTAATATTAAGTGCAAGTTTTTGCGTGTTATTACTTTTTAATGGAAAAGCACCATGTAGTGGAAGGCTCTGAGTTTTATTCTGTCAAGGTATACACAATATTTGGTAAATATAGTAGTTATATTAATATTTTATTTCATTAGGGTCAGGGCTCATGAAATATTTTCATTTTATGGTCAGTTTAATGTAATTTTCAGCATTGTACCTAATGAATTGTATAGAATTAGTGAAATATATAATTTTTTATCTTAGCTCGGTGTCATTATTATTTTCAACTGTATAAATAAAGGATTAAAAGTACACATTCAAAGAAAAATTTTATTTTATAAAAGTCAAATATATTATACATGTAATAAACTAGTACATATGTTAAGCATTGTCAACAAGTTGCTTGACATAAATTAAAACTGGCAACTATTATGTGAAATAAAAATTACTCTACGCCATATACAGTCCAACTTATCTGGAGAATGGAGAAGGGCACAACAATGTAATTTTGCCCACAGTCTAAAAATAATCTCATTTTTTGGGAATTTTTTCCAATTCGTTTTTTTCTTAATCAAGTTATTAAGCAGTATACAATGCGAGACAATAAAATGCAAACAATCACAAATAAATTGATCAAAATATACATGCTGAGAGTCGCAAAATGGTGTTTATTTAAAAAACAAAGAAAAATATAATGTTCACTAGAAAAAACAAACAATAATAATCCTCTTATTCAGTCTCCCGTATCTAGTGATCGCTACCTCCGTGTTTACTCAGTAACGTGTAAGGATAACAATTGGGTTAAGACTGGTTGTATCAACATGCTTTATAGTCATCTTTCCTTCAAAGCATAGATTTTTGCATTTTCCACCAATCAAACAACCCGTTTTTCGTAAAAATCTATGCTTTAAAAACTATTATTATAAACCAAGTTGATGCAAGTAGTGTGTGTAACAGTGTGTTCCAAAAACAAGAGATGCATACGATTTAAAAATATATTAAATGTTTGTACTATAGCGTCGGATAATTCGTGGGAAATAGAACATACAGCATATAAATGCTGTAAATTATATTTACCGACACTGTGTATCTGATACGAGGGCGTATTGAAAAGTAAGGCCTCCTATTTTTTTTTTCATAGAAAATCAAATTTATTCATAACTTTGTGTACATCGTTGGAAAGGTTGAACATTTAGTTATTTTTCTACAAAGTCGCCTTGACGATCAATCGCTTTTTGCATCCTGGTAACCAGCTTTTTAATTCTGGCGTCGTACCACTCTCCCGCCACGTCGCGAAGCCAACTGACGACTGCTTGTTGCACTTCCCCTCATCTGACTTGAATTTCTGTCCCCCAAAGTGATTTTTATGAGTGGTAGTCGCTGGGGGCAACGTCCGGGCTGTAAGGAGAGGGTGGTCGATAATTTCCCAGCTGAGTTCATTGAGTTGGGTGGTCGTTCATCGGTGAGCTGCTTAGGGACCAACCTGGCGGACACTTTGTGGTAACTGAGTACCTCCGACACAATATTCTGCACGGAGAAGTAGCCACACTCTTCATTAAGACCTCCCCTTATCTCATTAAGGGTTATTCTCCGGTTATTGCGCACTATCTCGTCGATTTGAGCCGCCGTTGATTCCGGCAAACTCGGCCGCCCCGACCGCTGCTTATTGTGGATGTTTCCCGGCACCACTTTCGCAGGTTTTTTCTGTCCATACACTTCTCACCGTACACTTCCACTGACTGGCGATGAAAAAAACCTTTTTTGCATTCAAAAATCGAATGACTGAGCGCAGTTCGCACCTGGCGGGCGAGCTACTGAGCGTTGTCAAATTTCACCTAGCAACTCGCGTTCGGAAATGGCATCATTGGAGACCTTACTTTTCTAAACGCCCTCCTAGGTATATGCACTTTTCGAAAGATGACTCCCAAACAACAATTTTTCCAGTAATCCTTGTTTTTTCTTTCAGGGGTAGATATTTTTGTACTGAATTCCACGACCGCTTTATCCTTTTTAATAATTTTTGTATATTGCAGATTCAAAAATAGCTGAAAAAAAAGTAAATAAATATTTAATTATGAAAAAATCATTATAACGGCGGCAATGTGACTATAAACGTAATCAATTGGTATAATTGAAGCTTTGAGACAATCCTTTTCAAAAAATGTGCATTTTTTAAAATAATTTCTTAAGTTTCACATTCAATAATTTTTTGCACGGTGACAAACAAAAACTTTCTTAAAACAATCAAAACATTTGTGAACTCTCATATGATCTGACAGCTGACAAGATTCAATATGGCGTCGTTAGTTCCAAATTTGTCCATTCTCCAGATAAGTTGGAAAAATTTAACAACATGGAAAATAATTCTAAAAATCCCATCAGTCACCAATTGAAAAAGATTAGGATTATATCATAACATTAATCAAATACTTAAAAACCTTGTCTAGTATATCTAAAAAAGTAATAAAAGTGGTTACTTAAATACATAATATGAAGTGTAAGTATCACGCAACTCTTATTTTTTATCAATTATTTTAAAAGCTATGTAAGTATATTATAATTTTTCAATTCAAGTTTTGATGTGGAATTTTACAATTTTCTAAAATCACAATTAGCGCACAGTAAGTATTGTTAATAGAGATGCACCGAAATTCGTTTCACATTCGGTATAGCCGAACTTCGGCAACTTTTACCGAACTTCGTCTCCGGCCGAACTTCGGTAGCCTTTTAATTAACTAGCTTTTGCCAGCAACTTCTTTCGTGTAGACTTCGATTTCATCCCACAGAAACCTATTACTGAGATAAAAAGTATTCTTTGTGCTTTTTCGGACAATCTATCTCTGTGCCAAATTTCATCCAGATCCGTTCTGGCGTGATTGAGTAACAAATATTCATCCATCCATCTAAACTTTCATATTTATAAATATTAAATAAGTAGGATTTAAATAAGAAATGGAAAAGTGTAAAGAAATTTAATTTAAAATAAAATCTATACAAAATGTTGATTTATAAGTAAATAGGTATTGTTGGATTATGTTTTTTATTCTCTAGAAAAGGAACCACACAAGTATCAACAATATGCTTTAATAAAATAAAATAATACATAATATTCTATAACAACTATCCAGAATTACATTGTGTCGCTTAATTAATTAAAAAACACAGGGTAAATAAATAATTACACATGTTTTCGTGATGGCGATCTGTCCTGTTTATCGGGCAAAAGCGCACGTAATTTAACTTAATTTCGGCTGAACTTCGGCTTCGGCACATATTTAAACCGAACATTCGGCCGAATTCGATATTCCGCAGAACCCACATTTGGTGCATCACTAATTATTAATAGTTAGGGACATGAAAAAAGTATCGATACTTTGTAGTATCGAGTACTTTTCTTTCGATACCGATACTTTTACTCAATGAGTATTTTTTGGCAATTATCGATACCTTTTCTTGGTCACTTTTTTGGCGACCTTTTTTTGGTTACCTTTTTCATTTTTTTCTGGCGACCTTTTTTTTGGGTATTTTTTTCATTTTATTTTTGACGACCTTTTTTTGGTTATCTTTTTCTTTTTTTTGGTCATCGATATATTTTCCTATGATATGATGATATTTTCCCGATGTACTCGATATTTTGGAGTATCGATACTTTTGTTTCGATACTTTTACGAGTACGATACTTTTTTCCGATACTACTCATGAGTACAGTATCGATACTTTCTATTCGATATCGTGTCTATTAATAGTATGATTAATGTTAAAAAAATGTGTAAAATGAAGATCTATGTCAAGGTGGCTCTTTTTTTTTCACGGGCAACTTTGAAAAGTATAGATTATAGAGTGAAAATGTCTGATTGGAGTGTACATTTTGGTCTATATTCTGTGGTGTACATTATTATGTTATCTATGGAGTGTACGAGCCAGAGCGTACCTTGTGTTTAATGACTGATGGCGTCACTGATGCAAAATCTGCATATGTATCATTGTTAAATGCCATCTTTTGAGCAATGCCTGTCAAAGTTTCAGGCAGATTTATCAAGTAGTTTTAATTTGATAGCTATTGAGAGTGGGCAAGTTTGTGTTTGTTTGCAAACATGTAAAAAGAGCAATATCAGTTAGTGCTTGATCACAGAATATAGACCAAAATAGAATGGCAACTGTTATTTGCAAAGTGACATCTTGCGACTATGGGAGATATTATTATTTATTTATATATTTGTCCTTTTTTTATTTATTTCAATTAAATGAATATTTAGACCGTATTCTGAAAATAGCAATATTGCTATTTCTGTATCTTGACAGTTATTGTATAACATTATAATGCTGTTAATTTTAACGTTTTAAGTTTGACAGGTTTGAAATTAACGTATTCAAATAATCAGATAAGCTCTAAAACGTAAACAAACGCTAAGTTATTCACATATTATGAATAACTTATTTTACTTTCGTTTATTTACGTTTTAGAGCTTTCTGATTGATTGAATTCATTAATTTCAAATCTGTCAAACTTAAAATGTCAAAATTAACTGCATTACAATGTTATAAAATAACTGTCAAGATACAGAAATAGCAATATTACAATTTTCAGAATACGGCTGTTTGTTTCTGAAAATGAAAATAAGGTTTAACAATAAAAGATGGTACATTTAATTAAAAATGTATTATCCGTCAATTCTATAATAAGAGTCAGAAAAAGAATTGGCAAAGAAAACTGACAATTATTTTTAAATTAGTCAATATTGTTACAGAATATTTTTTAAATTTTACACACTACCTTTCTGTAAAAGAAAAATCTCATGTTTAGAGCAGGAATATGTTTACATAATGAACATAATTTCAGATTAAAATACATGATTTTGTTTTAAAAACAATGTTCATATTTAAAATTCATTCAATTCAAAAACATAGAATTAATATTTTTTTAAATACCAAAACTCGCAAAGAAAATAAAAATTCAATATTATATATTTTGTAATTATTAATATTTTAGAAAATAAAATGTAAAATTGATCGGTAAATAATTTACACCACAAGCTACCATTTTAATAGGAAAAGGAAATCAAAGATTTGTGATGATTATACAAAATAAGATTACACTTCGTATTCATGTGGTAGTTAATTTTCATTGCCTGTTAATAATATTACTAATATTATTTAAGTGATGTGATAAAAAAATGTAACATTCAAATAATATATTTTTTAGATTCAGAATGATTGTTTTAAGTACAAATATACAAAGGAAAAATTCAACGAATATTGATTTAAAAAAAACATTGCAATAAATTCCTACCCAATTCGATATAAAATATTTGGGAGCAATTATAAATCATAAACTAAACTTTACATTGAACACAAAATATGTAACAAAAAATAGCAAAATGAATTTCACCCTTGGAAAGAATCAGAAGAGATCAAAACAGAATTGTGCAAAAATATATCATATAACGCAATAATTGTCCCCCGCATCAACTACTGCGGCAGTATACTATTTCTGGGTTGAAGAAGAATTGAAAAAATAACAATACTCGAAAGAAAGCATTAAGAATTATACTAAAAATAAATCAATACACAAGAATTAAAGTGGTGCTAGAAAGTTTACCAATAATAGACAAATAATTAAATTTAATTCTATTTCTACTTATGTATAAAATTAATAATGGATACAACATCTTTGAAGTATTAAGAAAAAACAAACACAAACACTGCACTGCACAAGAGAAGATGAAAAGATTACATTAAAAAAAAATCACAAA